>BMAO01024469.1:0-76050 GCA_019973975.1 Trichonephila clavata
TGCTTACCAAATTTCAAGATGTGCGTTTAATAGTTTAAAAATCGGAATGATTATTTATATCTCCCCTTAACCCCCCGCAACACCCTTTAGGTGTCAATTTTCCCAAAACCCATTTTGTAGCGGATATTTACTCTATGAAGGAAACATGCCTACCAATTTTCAAGCAGGTAGGTCAAGTAGTTTCAAAACGGAAATATTTATCTATTACGCCCCTTACTCCCCCGCTATGCCACTTGGGCGGGCTATTTTCACAAAACCCATCCTGTAGCTGATCTCTACTCTATGAAAGGAATCTTTTTATCAAATTTAAAGACTGTGCGTCTAATAGTTTAAAAATGGGAATAATTATCTATAACGCTCCCTAAGGCCCGCAACACCCGTTGGGGGTCGATTTTCCCCAAACTCTTTTTGTAGCTGATCTCTACTCAAAGAAAGGAATCTTCTTACCCAATTTCAAGATTGTACGTCAAGTAGCTTAAAAATGGAAACAATTTTTTATAACGCCCCTTAACCCCCCGTAACGCCCCTTGCGGTTTGAATTTCTCAAAATCCGTTCTTAGCTGATCTTTACTCCATGAAAGGAACATGTCTACCAAATTTCAAGTCTGTAGGTTGAATAGTTCCGGAGATATCGTGATTAGTCAGTCAGTCAATCAGTGAGTGAGTCGCTTTTCTCCTTTATATATATAGATTTATGAAGTAGTTTCTGTTTTATATATATGTACTAGCTGTTACCCGCCCACTTCGCTGGGTATTTCATGACGTTTTATAAATTTTTGCTGGTTATATATATGTATAAATTATTGATATTTAAGTCCTGGCATTAAGAATTCGATTGTATTAAAAATATACCCCCTTACGCCCCCTTAACGCCACTTGTGGGTCTATTTTCACGAAACGCATTTCGTGGCGTATCTCTATTCTATGAGAGGAATCTGCTTACCAAATTTCAAGACTGTGCAACTAATAGTTTAAAAATCGGAATAATTATTTATATCTCCCCTTAACTCCCCTTGTGGGTCATTTTTCCCAAAAACCATTTTGTAGTGGATATTTACTCCATGAAAGAAACATGTCTACCAATTTTCAAGCAGGTTGGTCAAGTAGTTTAAAAACGAAAATATTTATCTATTACGCCCCTTAACTCCCCCCCCCGCAACGCCACTTGGGGATTATTTCCCCCAAAACCATCTTGTATCTGATCTCTACTCTATGAAAGGAATCTATCAAATTTAAAGACTGTGCGTCTAATAGTTAAAAATGCAAATAATTATCTATAACGCCCCTAAGCCCCCGCAATGTCACTTGGGGGTTGATTTTCACCAAACTCATTTTGTAGCGGATCTCTACTCTATGAAAGGAATCTGCTTACCCAATTTCAAGATTGTACGTTGAATAGTTTAAAAATGGAAACAATTACTTATAACGCCCCTCAACCCCCGTAACGCCCTTTGCGGTTCAAATTTCGCAAAAAAAATCCGTTCTTAGCGGATCTCTACTCTATGAAAGGAACATGTCTACCAAATTTCAAGTCTGTAAGTTGAATAGTTCCGGAGATATCGTGATTAGTCAGTCAGTGAGTCGCTTTTCTCCTTTATATATATAGATATAAATTGTTGATATCTAAGTCGTAGCATTAAGAATTCGATTGTATTAAAAATATACTTATCGTCTCTTGATAAAAAAAGAAAGGGCAGAACTTCTCTAATTTGTATTTTCTAAAATTTTCTAAAATTGAAGTATAGAATGATGTTTGCGCTTTCGTAACCCTACAACCAAGTGGATTCCCGCAAAACCAATTTTCGGTGGATCTCTACTCTGGAAAATGAACATGCAAGCCAAATTTCAAGTCTAAATCTAACAGGGGGAAAAACGAAATTTTTACTATCCCCCCCTGTAGTTCCGTTGAGAGTCGTTTTCCAAAATAACCATTCTTAGCCGATTTCAATTCCACAAAAGAAAAATGCAAACCAAATTCCATTATTATAGTCCTTGTAGTTCGCAAAAAGGATTTTTTTTTTGTGAATACGCCTCAGAGTAACCGCTTGCTCCTCCAAGAGTTGATTTCCTTCAAATTCCTACTCTACGAAAGAAATCGTCTTATCAAATTTCAAGACTGTACGTTTAATAGTTTAAAAATGGGGATAATTATCTTTAACGCCCCTTGAGCCCCCACAACGCCACTTGGGGATCTGTTTTCACAAAACCCATTTTGTAGGGGAACTGTACTCTATGAAGGGAATCTGCTTACCAAATTTGAAGACTTTGCGTCTAATAAATTAAAAATGGAAAAAAATTACCTATAACGCCCCTTGAGTCCCCGCAACGCTATCTAGGGGTCGATTTTCACAAAACATGGATCTTTAATCTATGAAAGGCTTCTGATTATCATATTTCAAGACTATACGATCAGTAGTTTAAAAATGAAAATAATTATCTATAACACCCCTTAAGCCCCGCAACGCCACCTAGGTCTCGATTTTCACGAAACCCATTTTGTAGCGTATATATACCTTATAAGAGGAATCCGCTTACCAAATTTCAAGACTGTACGTCTTATAGTTTAAAAATTGGAATAATTATTTATATCTCCCCTTAACCCCTCCCCCCGCAACACCCCTTGGGGTCAATTTTCTCAAAACCCATTTTGTAACTGATATTTACTCCATGAAAGAAATATGCATACCAATTTTCAAGCTGGTAGGTCAAGTAGTTCAAAAATGAAAATATTTATCTATCACGCCCCTTAATCCCCCGCAACGTCACTTGGGGGACTATTTTCCCAAAACCCATCTTGTAGCTGATATCTACTCTATGAAAGGAATGTTTTTATCAAATATAAAGTCTTTGCGTCTCATAGCTTAAAAATGGAAATAATTATCTATAACGGCCCCTAAGCCCCCGCAACGCCCCTTAGGGGTCAATTTTCACCGAACTCAATTTGTAGGGGATCTCTACTCTATAAAAGGAATCTTTTTACCTAATTTCAAGATTGTACGTCGAGTAGTTTAAAAATGGAAACAATTATTTATAACGCCCCTTGCGATTCGAATTTCGCAAAAAATCCGTTCTTAGCTGATCTCTACTCCATAAAAGGAACATGTCTACCAAATTTCAAATCTGTAGGTTGAATAGTTCCGGAGATATCGTGATTAGTCAGTCAGTGAGTGAGTGAGTCGGTTTTCTCCTTTATATATATAGATAAGGATCGTTAAAGTGAAATACAGACAAAAACTGGAATGCCTTGAATATTTTTTTCTTTTAGCCACGAGATGGTACTGCAACACCAAGCTGATGATTTAAGGCTGTCTTCAGTAAATGTACAAGGGCCTGTAGTAAACGTAAAGCACATTTTCATACAGAAAAATGTCTCAATTTTGCAACTTTGTAATTCATACATCTATTTATAATGTAGAGCTTTTAAAACTTCAATATACTCCAGAAATAATAATTTTTTCCCTTTTTAGCACGTAAATGGATAGTTTGTTTACCATTATGGTATAGGAGAAAAAAAGTGGAGAGAACACACTTTATACCATAAAAATGATGATGGGTCAATTTGGATAAAACTTAGTAGTAAGATTACATATGCTGAGCTTTATAAAGCAGCAAAGCCAAAATATAATATTAATGTTTGAGTTCTTTTAAATATGAAGAAATATTCCAAAAATTCGTGCCCTACTCTTTAACATTAAGCGAAGACAGCTTTAACGAAATTTTGCCTAAGTATATGAACTTCCAGAATAACCATCTGTAACTGCAGAAATGTGAGATACTTTGTCTAAAAAGTACAATATGATATTATTCATTTTATGTGCAAAGAAAAAAATGGGATAGTAAATGAACTTTGTAATCAAATGCAAGCCGTGTATGGGAAAACACTATGATGAAGTGTTATATCTAGTTTTAGAGTGATTGACAATTCACGGAAGACCTCTCACATCTTGGATAGTAGACCGAAATCGACGTCGACAAATTTTTCATGTGGTCATGTTTGTGAAACAGAATCTCTGCATATTTGTACGTGCGTTGTTCGCTGCTGGGAACATCAGCGAAGGATTCTTAAATACAATCGTAGGAAATTGGAACTTTGTTACGTATGTGTGTGCCCCAACACCTGCACAAAGGGCAGAAAAATTGTCACATTGGAATGTGCATGGAATATTTGATCCGAGATAGATAAATGGGTTACAGTTCATATAACGCATTGTAGTTATGGATGAAACGTGATGACACAATTTCCAAACAGCAAAAAGAAAAAAAAGAGAGAGATGAGTAGGGAATGAAGACATTTGTCATCTTCCAATCCAAAGAAAGTATAATTGCCTGCTGTTGTTGTTGGAAAGGTCTCGTTAAGCTTATATTTTAGTATCGATTGATTTTTGAAGTTGAACATAAGAATCGTCTGTACCGCAATCACTTTACAGAATTTAAAATGTAACAGACATATAATAAATGTAACAAAATGTACAGATCATTAAATATAAGAAGCCAGGCAAATTGTCAAAAGATGTGATTTTGCTTCGTGACGGCTCAATACCTACGCAACAAGAGTATTGCGGTTTTTTTTTTGTGCTGAAAGATATTCTATCACTCGCTTTATTGTTTCACCCGCCTTGGAACTACCACACGTTTGGCCTCTTACAGAAGGTCCTTACAAGTCAGTATCTGAAGCTCACTCAAAACTTCATTATAATGCCTTTCTAATTGATGCAAATTTTATATTCCAGTTAAGTACCAGTAATTTTCTTAATCAGAATGTATTACGTTTTAATGAGCCATTTATATCCAAGTCTTATTGTGCATTATATCTACTCTTTAATAATAATTCTTGAAAATTATTATTAAAAAGTACACAGAGTAGTAGGCAGTTTTTGAATGTAGGTTAATCAGAACATTAAAGTAAATAATTGAAATTCTTCTTATTTTTATTCAATGCCTTCTGTCATACACTTTTATTTATAAAAACTTAAAAGTAGAATTTATTAGAAGTTTCTTAATTCTCCTTTTGTCTTAAAATTTTCTTAAAAATATTCTAATTTCAAACTTTTACTACGCTCCCCCCTTAGCTTTCATTTTTCATCGTAATTAAAATGAGTATGAGGAATGCATCTTAACACAATTAGTTTCTTCGAAGAATGTCACAGTTTCTGTCCTAATGATGTACCAAAACTCTAGAAAGTAACTAATCTTTTTCAAGAAGTGTGTAAAAACTTTTAGAGCTGAAATTTCTATATAGCATAGTAAAAAGAACGCATATTTTTAATTCTTTCTTTTTCAAACAAAAGCATGACCTTGTTAACTTAAGACATGCTTTGTAACATCTTAAGAAACACACTTTCTCATTTTAGGAAATTTTGTTAATTACTTTTTAGATGATCATTTCTAGAAACTGGTTTAGCAGTTTAAAATTACTTAATATTAAATATAGAAGACAAACAAAGCTTCAACAAAATAAAAATGAAGGAAAAAAAGAGGAGAAAATAAACTTTTTTCTATACCACGTAGATTTTTTAATCTTGATTATGAATAAATTTTAGTACATTTAGATAGTTTTGATTGAAAGATTGTGGAGAAAGATAATCATTATTATCATATTTTCGTTCATAATTACTTATTTATCTATTTTTTATTCGCCTTTTCTTACCTTTTTCTGGAAAGCACAGTGACGGCACGAAATTTTTACTTATTTTAATTAATGCAGAAATAAGTCCTTTCAAGCATTCACAAAACCATGAAATGATAAATTTACTATAGCTTGTTACGTTATGCAATGTTTATGACAAATTTTACATAAACATCGGTAATGTTTTGAGATTTTAAAAAAATACGAAGAATACATTTTCTTAGTCTGTGGGAAAAAATGGCGCCCATTTTAATAGTTTCGACATTTTCAAACTGGTATACGTGACAAAAAGCTAAGTTCTGAAGTACAAAATCTCTATTCAAGACACACTTCTTTCTTACCCTCTCTTAAAAGGATGCTATGGGAGGGTTCAGACAAAGCCTGTAGTCAAAAATAGCTTTACTGTGGAACAGAGAAAAAGAAGAGTTTTTTGATGTTTTATGAAACCTATTATGTTTATTTTTATAGGTATCTACCATATTTATGGATATTTGCTTCCTCCCACTCCGGAAGTGAGTTATCCCTACAAAGTTTCCTTTTAGGGAAAAAATATCGTTATAGACATTTAAGTGAGCGGCGCCCGAAGCAAACGAAAAAAAACGCTGACTGCAAGAGATTTAAAAGGACATCCTATTATTTATTTCTCGCATGAAAATGCTCAAGGTGTAGAAAGGACAATCAATCACGAAATTCTAATATACATGGAAGTATCACTTCTTATTAATGGACTATAAAACTCGCTTGTTTTTCTAATGCTTGTCATTTTTTATTATAGAAATACGTTTTTGAGTCTTTTATATGTTTTTTTTTCCAAAGCAAATCGCTTGAAGTGTACAAAAAGTGATAAATAGCTTTTTTGGTATTTCTCATATTTTGTTTTATTTCTACTAACCTCGCTTTCTCAAAATGCCAATATTTAATGACGACTGGAAATTGAAGCAGATCTAAAACTCATATTTAACTGAATTTCTTAAAAATTATTTTTTTACAAGAAATGAGCTGCATGATTAAATTGAAAAGTGAATATATCTGTTTCGGTAGTTGTAAATATTACTCCATATTGCATATTTGAAGGTTATATTATTTTTTTCAATATATATATATACATACATACACATAAAAATATTGAAATATTTAATCCATCAATTTTAATTTTAATTTTCTCAAATATTTTGTTTTTCTGGAATTTTGATTCTCAAATAAAATTTAAATATCTTATGAAAGTTTAAGAAATGTTTTTCTTCTTAGATCATCATTTATTCAATATTAAGCATTTTTTTTTTAAAAAAAGTAATTTTATAATTTTTCTATCTCATATTCCAGTTACTGTAAAACAGTTAACATTTTTAAAACTAGTTACGCAAATAGTACATGAAGTACTACTAAAAATATCCAGTAGCCAAGCAATGATATAAACCCAAAATAAAATTAACGTATTGTTTTTAGATCTAGTCAGTATTTTTAGCATAGATAATTTTTTTTAATATAAATTCAAAATAACTCACTAACATATTCTTTGTCTCTCATTTAGTAAATGAAAGCTGACATGTTAAATTGAATATCGTGGATGGAACCACAAAGCTGAAGTGACTAAAGAATTTTATTTTAAATGAAATGTATCAGAAAAGAAAGAAGTTGAGAAAAACAAATATTGCAAATGTTTGGATAAATAATTAATGAAAAATATTTATTGGAAAAATTATATAATTCACAAAATTAACAGGAAGAAGAATTTAAAAAAAATAGCAAAATGTATGATTTAGTATTTGAAATTCTGACTTAAAATGTATTAGAGCCACAGCAACTGTTTTTGTATATAAATTTAATAAGTAACAAAAATAGATTGTATATAACCATACTTTTGTGAAAAATATTTAAAAATTATTTATTTTGAATGTTAAATTTTAACCCAAATTAGACAATTGAATTTTATTGATATTTTGAAAAGTTTTAAACGAGACTATATATATTATAAAAATATCCCTTACAATGAAAATATTCGATATTTGTAAGCTTTAAATAGTCTAAGAAAATAATCATTTAAGAGCGTTATAAATCACATCTCGATCAAAATTCCTTCCTAATGCGGGTTTCTAAATGTCTTTTGGAAAGTCTGTGCATAAAACATAATCATTTTAAGCTTAAGTGCGATTTGTTATCTCCATACTTTCGAGACGTCCAAATGGTGCCAAAATTTTTGGGATAAAGTATATTATATATATAAACTTAATTGACGGAAGACCCAATGATTCCCAATGCTGCTTTAGTGGACTTCCTCCATTAGCGCTCTAAATTCGACACACAAAAACTCATCCATCACCCACAAATTACTGTCGTTTTTAGCCGATTCAAACCATTACGCTGTCCAATGATGGAACAGCGAAAAAACGTCCAGCAATTAACTTCTGATAACTATCGCGTTTAATGGACGCATTAACCATATAACTTATCTCCTCCTGCCTCTCTGTCTTTACAGTACCACTGGTTATATGGCATAAAATATGTGTTCATAAAAGCATCTCAATCCATTGTTTCATTTTATTTGTACCATTAGAAAGACAACAATTTCTGGAAAAGTTCATTACACAAATGGAACTGTGTGTAGGACCATTAGTGGGCCCAATCTGATGTCCTAGGGCGGATTCTGGCTGGCAGATATTGTGAAAAAATGGTCTTCGTTAGCAGAGTGGATGAAAATTGGTGGCAGAACTTCTTGAGGGAAGTAAATCTCGTGTATTAAAATAAGTTTTGAAGCGAGTGGGAGAAAAAAGAGCTAATGATTATTGTTCCAAAATTTAAAAGTGTCATTCTACTCTGGCATTTTATCAGACAAAAGTTAAGAACGTTATGGAGATAATGACTGTTTTCTAGCAACTTTTAGTAACTATTAATGATAGTTTGGGGATATTAAAAGAGGTAAGTCTCACTGCAATGGAAACACGTGAACTTTTTGATTTCATATTGATGATTGTTGTTATCTAAAATGAAATCAAATTAATGAGTTTTTAATAGACTAGAAGTACGTTTACATCTTTGTTAAATATATGTAAAAAAGAAACAAAGTTTTTTTCCCCTAAAGGAGTGTTTTGCGTTTTATAAGTTAAAGTTTCTGAAATTTTAAAATGTTTATTTCGATATGATTCAAAATTCATAATACATTTTTACGAAACTTTTCTTCAATTTTTGCATTGTTATTAACATACTTATACAATATCTGTTATTGTACAAATTTTATGCATTGTTCTTAAAAATATTATATTTAAGGAAAAAGTTTTGAAATTTTTTTAAGTTTAAAATAATTGAATGAGAGAGATCAATAAATATATTCTAAAAAGATAAAACAGAACAAAAGAAATGTTTATTTCATGAAACGTTTTAAATAATAAAAGGGGCAAACTTTTATATATTTAAAAAATATAGCTAACTATTTTTATATATATATATATACGTATAAAAATATTTTGTATGTATTATTGTTACTAAATAATTGAAGCAATTTAACTTCTCTAACTCAACCGCAGCATTTCTACGGCTGCGTACTAATTATTTGAGTGTTTGCATTCAAGCGTTCAATGCTGTTAGAGAAAATTAAAACCCAATAAGAGAATCAAACAAATTAAACAAAACTTATACTTAATGCAAAGCAGGTAGGATATACAAATGCTTAGAATTAAAAGCGATCATGTATATAGGGGTCGACAAACACCCTTCAAATTTCCAATTGAGCCCCAAAAAAAGTACTGTAACGATGCGTTGAAACATGTATTTCATAGTTTGAATGCTATAAATGATTGATTAGAAGCTAACATGTCTCTCCAAAATCGCAATACCATAAGAAAAAATAACAGATCCGCATGTCAGGCTTTTGTGGTAGATTTCCGTTTTCTAAAATTTCTATTTACAAGGGACTTAAAGCTGTAACTATGATGCATGTGTGGACCACATTGATAATGGATGGTGACTTTTTAAGACTGCCTGAGGTCCTGACCCTTGCTCTAAACCAGTACCACCTACGACCCTTTTAAGAAGGCAGCATATAACAGTAGCCAAATATTCGTACAAACGGTAAACAAGTTACAAATAAGTGTGAATGACTAACAATCTCGCAAAACTTTGGCACAAACCAATTAGGCCACCTGCTGTCTTTCGAATAAATGAGTATTGATGGTGTATGGTAGTATGCCTAGGCCAAGATTTAAGCAATGGCCATAACATAACAATGCAGTCTTGCCGCTGTTGCCAAATAACATATAGTTCGAAATTCCAATTATTCAGAAAATGTCTCTGGGAATAACATCTGGTAATTAAAATTATTCGGATCATGATTTTATTGAAGCTCGAGTGAAGAGCGAGACGAACTCAATCCGAGGCCCTGTTCCCGGATTCAGTTTGCCATGTCTCAAGACATCCCTCATCATGGAGACAGAAAAAGTCGAAATTCTGGCAGTGTGGTTCAGAATGTGTCATAATGTAGCGACAGATATCTCCCTCCCCCCTGGTGGTGACGGGCCGTATCAAATCCTCTCGTTGTTGACACAACATCAGAGCTTATCTGCAGTTATGTCATTATATGTTCCCACGGTTCATCAGTATCACCTGAGCTGTGAGCTATGTGCAAGATTTACTCTGTATAGGATTTCCCTGACGCTGATCCCTGATACCTCTGACTACAATAGGCTTCTAACACACTGATTGGAAACTAGTAGTTTTCTCAGCTAAATCTCTCTATAACGTGGACTACACTGATGTATGAAATTAAGAGAATTTGCAGACTTGATCGATTATCTCTAGAATTACTGGACCCATTTTAATGAAATTTGATGTGTGCTTGCATTGATACAATACAAAACAAATAACTATTCACCAATTGCAATACACACGCATGATAGTGCGTAACACGCTCGTTGGAGTTAGTAGGTATGAATTGCGGATGTAGAATAAACCAAAGAAATGGTTTAATAGGGGGTATAGCCTCCTCTTACAGCTATACAGGCCTCGCAGCGTGATGTCATACTTAAAATAAGGCAGTTTATCAGTTCTTGTGGCAAATGGTCTCACTCGTTCAGCAACGCTGTTTTTATTTCTAGTATGGTTCTCAGAGGGAGGTTGTGGGTTGATTGCCCTCCCCAGAGCGTCCCAGACATGCTCTATAGGTTGAGGTCTGGAGACCTGGATGGCCAATTCATACGGCAAATATCCTCACTCTCTAGAAATCCGTCGACCAGAAGAACTCTATGTGGCCTCACGTTATCGTCCATTAAAATGAACCCAGGGCCACATGTAGCCTCAAAAAAGCAAACATAGGGCTCCAAGACCTCATCCCTATACCTAACACCAGTGTCAAAAAGCATTTTTCAATGACATGGAGAGGTGTACGGTTACCTAACATGATGCCTGACCAGACCATCAAACCTCCTCCGCCATAATTGTCGATTTTGCGGACATTGGAGGGTAGGTAGCGGGTCACTGGTTCTCTCCATTTGAACGTACAGCGAGAATCGGTGTTTAGGGTGAAACGGGACTCATCAGTGAATAGAACGGTCACCCATTGATTCATACTCCAATCTCTATGCTGTCTGCACCATGCTAAATGGACTCTCCTGTTCGTAAACGTGAGTGGGACGCAAACAGCAGATCTTCTGGCAAACAACCTTCTCCCATGAAGTCTTTTCGAAACAGTCACCTTTGATACACGGGCTCCTGTGGCCGCATACAAGTAACGAGAGATCTGAGAATCTGTAACCCCTTTGCTACGCCTCGATAGAATCGACAAATGGTGATCTTCTCTGACCGTCTTGGCTCTTGGATGACCTTGTCCAGGTTTTCTCTAGATGTATCTAGCATCCTGGAACTGTTTCCATAAGTTACACACGACGCTGGGCGTTAAATTGAACTCTCTATAAATCTGGACTTGACATTGGCCTGGTTCTAGCCTCCCTACAATTCGCCACGTCATTCCGTCATCTAAACGTTGGTGGTTACTCATTTTTACTATTACAATTTGAATTGAATTAATTGCTTCAAAATAACACCAAGAAATTCACCGAGGTGAGCTGGCTAAACAAATACGTCTTAACTTACACGCACTTATAAAGCCTGTTTTTCTGCTGGCTCCGCCTATACACACGTATACTGTTACGTATTTCTCAAACGAGATTTTCATTTTTATATAGATGCAGTGGTTTTTCATTTAGTTCAGTTCTTTTCATGTAATTCGATGAAATATACAAGTTCTCTTAATTTATTTCATCAGTGTATAAAGATGGATGCATTGTCGTCAAACGCTGTGGAAGTAAACACCTTTTCGAAGTGTCTTATTTAGCGTCATATTGGACGTACACCTGGAGTTACACTCTGACGCGTTAGTAATATCGTGGACGATCTCATTTACTCCAAGTTGTGGGGACGCAACGCTGAATAGGCGGCGCTACATCAGGGAAGTTGTGGGGCTCGATATCTTTCCCTTCCAACTATATGTTCCCGGCGCTATATTTCAGCAAGGTAAATGACCCTCCATATGTTGCTTGGAATGTACAAGAATGTATGGTACTTCAGTACCTGAGAGACTCAGTTTCTTTCATGGCCTGCACTTTTCACGTAAATGTTGCCCATTTATCATGTGAAGAATCATATAAGTCGGAGACTTGTTCGTCGGACAAATAGTTCTGAAGAGAGCTGAACTTTGGTTTTAGGCAGAAACTATTTGGAATACAATTCCTCAGCAAGACATACAAAATCTACAATACTACGGCGCGGGCTAACTCTTAGCATTGTTTCAAAAGATATTGATTTTAGGCAATAATTTTTTATTGTTTTTTAAATTTTGATTGTTATTTAAACCACTGTAAGTAACATTAGAAATAAGTTTCATTTATTTCCGATGATTCTTTCAGTATTGTAATTTTCACAAATAGTAGTGTATCATAAATATGCATAAAAAAAAAATCTAAAATCATTTTAAAATTGAAGTTTTTTTATTTATTTCGTGTGAACTTATTTTGATATAAGAATGTGTTTAATATAATTTCTTTTAAGTCAATTTTCATATTCATAGCCGTTTTAATATTGTGTAATAAAAATGATCACATGCATTTTGTTCAAACCTTTGTCAATTTTGTCAATTGATTCCATAATTTAACATCTTAAATCGGAATTAGAATTAGAAGTTAGAAGTTTTAGTATTAAAAATCAAAAGTAGTTATTAATACAACAATTATATTTTAGGGTTTATTTTAATATCTAATATTTACAATATAAGAACTATCTTACTGTTTATGAACTGAATATGTTAATAATAGAATTCAGAAATAGAATAAATGTAATGCAGTTCACAGAAATATTCACATTTTCTTTACAATAGCTCTTATCACGTTGTAGTAGCTATATGGGACAAGCATTAAAGTGAAATTTTTAAATAGTTAAACTATTATCATGCCGAACGCATACATCACTGGTTAAAGACTGTTAATGAGAAAGTAAAATAAAGGACCAATGACCTACCTTAAAGATGGCAACATATAAAACTAGAAACCTATCTCTCTCACAATTCGAGCGAACGACGGATCGTATCATTCCTCTTATCCAAACGGCTTTGTATTAAAGTACAGTGTAGGAAAAGTTTTCATCTTTAATGTTATCGGTTCTAGACATATTAAGCATGGGTAACTCTGGGGAAGGTGGGGATGGGAAGCTATATGGAACCCCTAGGAGATCCAATCCGGGAGTAAGATTTCCTTGGAGAGCACTTAGAAAGGAGTTATTTTACTACGCGGAAGGATGTGTGTTAGATTAAATGCTATATCCAATGTAGAAACAACTGTAGCTGAGTATGGTGTAGAATAGAGAAATGGGGCTAAGTTTAGAGAACAAACACAAAGCTTATGGAATGCTATTTATTAAAAAAATTAAATAAACAATTGTTAGAAATTATTCAACGAAAACCATCATCACATGGCTTTATAAAAGTATAGAGTTCTGAATATTTTGTGCTCATAAAATTGGGATAACCATTTTCATAAGAATTTGTCGTATATTACATCAAAATGTAATGTAGTTTTTATTTTATCTTGTTTTTTTTAAAATTTTTCTGAACGAAATGCTAAGTAATACATTTTTTATAACCAGTCTCACTTTAAATTTGAAAGATTATAGCTTGAATATTTTAATAAATGTTTAACATAGTGCAAGATTTTCATGATGTGCTATAAATAATAATTGGTAAATATTAGAAAGAATGCATATTACATTGTATTGCAATCTAAATATTAGTGTACAATGTATTGTACAATACAGTTTACAATTTAATAAATTATAAATATATGCCTAGTTACACTGTATTAAATTATATTAAAATTAATCTTTTCCATTTCAGAATTTTTACTTTTGCCCCTAAATAATATTCAATATTCGCCCACTTTAGGTATGTATTAAAGGTATATATCTATACATATCAAAGATTAATCAATGTGATGCAATTTATTTCAAATATACTATTGAAAAAGTGAGCATATTCTCTAAGCAACAATATAAAGATTAAATAAATAGGATTTCTTATATTCTTTTTAATTTTTAACGTTTAAAATATTCTCAACATTACCATTAGAAAGAAACAACGTAAAAAATTGCTAAAAAGCATATAATTATAACTACAAATATTCATAACGATGCTTTGATTTTGACAGTACATTCAAATTCCGTAATACTCTCTTAGAAATAATTTTCTTCCTTTATATATATTTTGATTATTATTTTTTTACTTCAAAACTTATTAAATATTTTTAAACTAAATTTTCGAAACCTTATATAGTTTTGAACAATGCAAAAAAAAATCTCCACATTAGAAAACAAAAATTTTCAAAGGAATGTTTAACCCCGTTAGATATACTTAAAAAACGTCAATTTATTTGCTAAGATTAATTGGAAAAAGATATTCTTTTAAATAAAACAAGTATCTTTTGTAATATTTTTACACTATTTTCCCCAGTTTTCAAACTAAGAGGGACACAAAATTCTACAATTTTTAAGACAACATTATTTACTTCAAAATGCATTTATAATCACGTTTTGTTGACTTGACTTTTGTAATTGAAAAAAGTTAACAGTTTGAATAATTTACTCTTAATTTACTTGTAATTGATGTTTAATTTAGGAAAATTAAACATGACACTTATTTCTATTTCAGCGATAGTAGCATCATTTTTATTTGAACAATGCTTAAAGTGGATGGCGTTCGAAAAATTTCTTTACTTTTCCACAATCTGTTGTGGAGGGAAACCTGAAATTAAATTTAGCTTCCATTTCCACGTCTGGCATTTCTTTTCTTTCCCTTTTATTGTGATGCACAGAAGGCTTTAAACGGTGCGAGGTGGAGACAACAATGGCCAAGTTCTCGAAAAGTTTCCCAATAACTTACGCAGGATGGTAATTTACCTTTGAAACTGTCTACTATCAGACGGAAACAAAACTCCGGCAAACTCACGTGCAAGCCAGTTTTTCTTTTCAGGGCAGGCCTAGTAAAGAGCTAAAGTTATGTAAATGCTGAGAAGATTTTCGATGAAAAGTTTGTTTGAATTATTCGCCTTTCGTCACCATTGCTGAGAATGAAAGACTGCACCTTCTGAGGTGTTGCCAAAGAGGAAGAGAAGTGATTGTTGTCTGAATTTTAAGTCTGCAATGAGGTTCATGAAGTTTATTGCATAATGAACATGCCTTCCGCTTTGTTATAATTTCAAAGACCTATGAAGTTAATTTTTGACTCTATGAGGCTTAATTAATTGTTGAAAAGTTATTTATTTTAACTTCTATGAATGAGTTCAAATTCAACTGCCTTATCGCAATTGGAACCTCTTGCTTTCTGTCACTAGAATGTACAATTCATTTTTGAATTGTTGATTCTTAGATTGTTTGCCAAAGTGCACAAATAGTTATAACTCTTCATCAGAAATTGGTTCCAACGCAAAACTTAATTCTTATAAAACATCTATATAATGAATAAAAATATGTTTATATTATTGGAACAGTCTTCATAAAATAATTCTGAGCTTGAAATAATCATTATATGATACGATCTAAGACATGTATCGTCGTAGTCGAATTTCTAGTAATTTGCTAAAACAGCCTTTTAGCCTTAAAATATGCTTGTTTTTAATTTACATGAAATAATCTTACTATATTTTTATGTGAAATCTAGAAGATATACTCGTTCTTAGCACGGGTGATTTGAAAAATTAAACAATACTGATTGAAAGATCAAGAAGATTTTAATGAGATAATTTTACGTGAATTGCAAATCAAACAACAACAAAAAGCAAGCTTTTTGCATATCTCAGAGGAATAAAAAAAACCATATACATTAAATTTAAAGTCTGAAGGTCTAATAGCTGATAAAAAGGATTTTTTTTTTATTTATAACGCTCCTTAACTCTCTTGTGGGTCGATTTTTGAAAACACCTTCCTAAGCTAATCTCAGCTCAGCAAAAGTAACACATTGTTACAAATTTTGTGTAATGAATGCTGAAAATAGTTTAAATAATTTATATCTGGATGTGTAATACGTTAATATTTCTTTCTGTTGTACTTATTTTAAGTTAAAATTATAATATTACCAGCAACGCCATTCCTTACATTATAATGGCGATTCAATGGAAACATAGCAAAATGTTGGTGATAGAGCCAAGTTGGCATCATTTTTGGGGACCACGTTGGCAACTGGGTGATTGATTGAACGGTGCAGAAGATGCTTTGCTGTAGTGCCACCTGGTGGGGAGCTGCAACAAAGAGGATAGCACAAAATTTTTCTGCACAAAAAATACATATACATGCCAATTTTCATAGCGATCGGTTGAACGGTGTTGGAGACAAACATCCATTTTTATATATATAGATAATAATGTTTGCTGGATATGCTAAAACTTAATTTTGAATAACAAAAATTCAACGGAAGAAATTTGCATTTGTGTAGTATTAACGGAAAAATCTGGTCTGATGTCCTTTGTTAATGTATTTTCAAGATCTGGTGTTGCCGCAGAACCTGAGTAGTTAAGGTCACGAATTCGTTTTCGGTGTTGCTGTTGAGTCATGATTTTGAGTCCAAATACCACTAAAACCCACCGTTGTATAGAGTGGATGATTCATATAAAATCTTTCGAGGATCAAAATTCTCACTTTGATGTAGTATGGAAGTTTGGAGAGTGAGGTGTCAGATCACGCGAATTCGCAATTTCACCATGGTTGAAAATTACGTAGCCCATCTCCAAAAACCTCACGTAGCTTCGCTGTGTGATGATGTTAATAAGCAATCAATCGAATATCTGGTTTTGATTCATCTATGCTCTTGGTTGCTTATCATTGCCGAAATCGCTATTTCACTTAGATGTGTATAACCTAATAGTGAGATTGCATTCGTTGTTGTGATATTACTGAATCTGGATACTTAGATCTCAATCTCATCAATCAGTTATAAAGGGATTTTTCTTCAAATTTGGAATGTAACTTTGTTCTGTTTCTCATATCAGTGGATCTTTCTTGAGTTGCAATCGAAAAAAGATCTGATTCTTTTACATTTTCGGCCAGTGAGTTCATGACTCATTGAAAATGGGTTTTAAATCTAGAAGATTGGTAAATAAGTTACAAAATTCTGTTTCCAATGTTTTTAAATGTGCAGTTGTAATACTTAATTTATTTTGCATTTACTTGGTTCTCAGAACCGAATCACAGAAAGATAAAAACATCTCCAAAGATCCCTTTTCTAAATTCACATAATGTTTTTCTTCCAAAATTCAGTGATTTTCTCAGTCATTAATAAAATGTCACATTTTTCTTGAAAAAACAAATTGAGGATGCATATATTTTTCTGAAATCCACAAGTATTTTTCTTTCAAAGATAGAGCGATTTTAGTCTTCGTGAGTTTATGATGATTTAACAGCCCTATGCAAGGAAACCACACACATCAACCAAGAGAGAAACTCTCACTAATATAATACCTGATCATACACTCGCAAGTGAATTAATGTAAGCCTTTTTCTTTGGTGAACTCTCAAATGTCCATTTGTGTATTCTTTTGACTGAGTACTAGTTTAGACAGCGAGAATATTCAACATCTCGTCTGCACATTTTCTACATTTAAATCGGATTGAAAAGGTTTGAGATGAGCTTAGGGTTAATTCTTGGAATTCGACAACAACCTTCAACAAAAGAATGCCTTCCTTAATTCATTGATAGTCATTGGAGTGAGAATAGTCTGAACCAGAGGTACTCAATCTTTTTTCTCGGCGGGCCGCATACATATGGCGGATATTTCACGTAAGCCACAATATGAGAATTAAGGGGGAAAACATTATAAGACCAAGGCAATGTTGTACACTTATAATATGGAAAATTGATGAAAATATTAAAACTTTTAATACTATATTATTCTCTATCAAGCACACATACAAAAAAATTCGGCTATAGGATAAAAAAATTTACCGAGTTATAGGGTAGTTTCGGTTCCCTTTCATCCATGATCAAGCTCCTGGCTTACTTTCTACTGTCATATAAACAAAGTTGCCATGCCGTTTGATCATTTAATTTTTTTTCTTCTGACCAAGTTTTTCTTATTTTTATTTCAAATATTAATTTATCACGGGCAGAATGGCAGCAAAGAGGAGTTTTGACTGAAATCAGTATTATTTGTTTATAATTAAAACTCAATTTTACCCATAAAATAGTCACTACTACAGTTCAGTTCTCTATTTCACTGTTATTTGTTATTACTAACCATTACAGTTACAAATAGAAAAAAAAATCTTGCAATTCATACCCGTACGAAATCAACAACAAAATTGGTAGATCTGATTGCTTGATTTATGGAATTTTCCACTACATTTTTAATAAATTGTTCTTAAATAAGTGAGTTTCTTAGTGCAATGGGCTATGAGTGGGTGGGCCACTCAGAAAAGCCCGGTAGGCCACATACGGCCCGCGGGCTTTAGGTTGTGTATCGCTGATCTAAACTGTTCCTGGATGATGCCGTTAACAGCAAGCTCCACCAGTATGCTGATGGTTGCATCGGACTTTACGGTGATCATATCTTGTAGATACATGTATTTTAGGAATTATTTACGACAGCTTTTTGCATAATTAATAAAGATCTGCATCTAGGTTAAGGTGCGTGTTCCGCCAACGCGCTTCTGTGTACTTAGCTTGAAAATAAATCCTTGACTTAGAGTAAAATGTTCTAGCAACACAGCATATATTAGTATGGCATTTAGAAGTTCTTGGCTTAACATTAAGTGAACATTTGTTCACCGCCCTTAGGTTTGTCTATAATCGGATTATAATAAAAAACAAATACAAAATTATTTTTTTCATGCGTAAATTCTTTTTATTATGGATTTGTTTATTTTATTGCTGAATAAAATCGTTAAAAGCGTTTTGCAGCAATTTGAAATTAATAAACATGCTGAAGTGTACTTAATTAAATATTTAGTATTTGGTTTCCCCTTAACTTTCTGGAAACCTGTTCGTGAGTATAAATTTAATCAACAAGAAAAGAATAAACTCTGAATAAAGATGAAGAGATTGTATCATATGTTGGATAATGTTATCAGAGGTGTTACATTATTAGATTTAAAATAACATAGTGCAGAAACTTAAGAAGAGTGTTGAACCGTTTCCAGACATTTTTTGAAAGAGAAAATAAGCTGATTTTAACATAAATCTACAAAAGAACGTAATATAAAATTCGGATAATAATCTCCTTTCTTCAAATAGAAATGTTCTTAAATTTAGAAAAGGGTGTGTGATAGAGATAACAATCAAATATTAATTTTTAATGAGTGAATAAAAGCAATATTGTACTGCATATCTTTAATAAAATACTAAATTAAAATATAGAAGTAGAAAAATCATTTAAGTTAAGCTTTAAGGGAAACGAGGGCTTATTTTTTTGGGGGGGGGGAAGGAACTTAGGAGAATTTTTTTCGTTTACAGAAGAATAAATTCAATTAAGCCATTAATATCTTAAAAATAAAATTTTTATCCTTATGACTCAATCAGTAAAATCGATTTTGAAAGCCTCAAATGTTCACTGAAAATTATTAAAGAATGGTATATTACAACCTTTAACAGAAATTTAATATAATAAAAATATAATCATATCTTTTCTAAAAAATTAGAAATTTAAGGTATAACGTAGTGAAAAATTAAAACTTTGTTATGCCTAGAAGCTGGTTGGGTAGCGTGGTTGGTTTGTTGCTGGCCTTCTGCACCTAAGGTTTGCGTGTTCGACCCTGGCCCAAGTTGGTGGATTTTTATGATGCAGAAAATCGACAGTGATGTCGTATGATTATACGGCATGTAAAAGATCCCTAGATTGTCTGTTTGGCTTGGGTGATCTCGGCAAAATTAAATTCTAGTACATGTTTACATCGTTAGAGCTCAGGTGCCTCCCTCTGGGGAGGAAACTGGGTGTCAAAATTTCTTGAGGCGATTAGTATCCTTCTATATGGGGTTGCCGCACTAAAAAGAAATACCAGCTTTCGCGGAATGTACTAGGTATGCAATGGCAAAACACTCCAACCCGCAGCCCATTAGAAAGAAAAATAAATAAAAAGAAATGCTTGCCTAGCATCTGTGGAAGAGCATTTGTTGTGAACCATAATGTGCAGAAATCAAATTATATTTGTAATACAAATTTAATGTTTCAATTAAATTCTGCCAATTGGGATAGTTTGCCTCATTCCCGTCGAATAATTAATAAAGATATTAGTTGGGTAGAATTTTTTTTAAAAATGTTTATATGTTTTTTTATGAAATACATTTCTAAATTTGTGTCTAAAAATTTTATTGAACGGTCAAAATATGTGAAGATTATTATTAATGAGTTAATTATACATTTTCAATTATTGGCACAAAAATCCATTTATTTCACGTATTAATATAATACGTAAAATAAATAAAGTTTAGAGATTCTATAGAAACTTATGAATACTTTTGGACATTTGAATAAAATGTATTCATTAAAAATTACTTATTTTCATGTAGATATGGAAAGAAATGCAAAATTTTTAAAGATAAAAAATGCCAGACATTCCAGGAATTAATTGTTTTAGGAACAGCTTTTTATATACTAAAAAACAAAATAACTCTCAATTCCTTCTTTACATCATTAAAAATTTCGTTACTGAATAACTTCATTGTTATCAGATCTGAAAAATTGTTATTCATTTGTAGAATAAAATATCTTTTTAATCCCATTCTATATTTTATTGTCATTTCCTGTGTCCTATAATAACAACTTTTTCCCTTTCATTTAGGAATTATAGCAGTTTCTATGATAAGGTCCTGAATATAAAGGAAAGCAGACATATAAAAAGATGTTATTACGACCTCGTGTGATCAGTCGAAGTCTTTTATCTGCGAAGTAGCTGCCATGAATGGACGCATATCCGGTAACATTCGTATTAATGTCAATGCAGGAGATAACCATTTCATGTCTTGAATGGATTACGTTAAATAAAATGTAGCAGTTAAATGTTTGGTAAGAAAAATGACTTTTCTGGCAAATGAGAAAAAGGCGGCGATAACTATGGAATGCTTATCTCTTCAGCCGTTTTACGTCTGTTTTATGGGTGTGTGACAGAAGCTTCGACAATTTCCCTTTTGCAAAGAAGCAATATAAAAATATATGTGTATATTTACTAATTATTCAATGTTTATTATTTAAATATATCTCCTTTACTTATTTTTCACGTTTTTACACATACATTTATAAAGCTGATTATTTCACAACTGGATAATTTACTGAAATGTGTTTTCAGAAATAGATATCTAGAATTTATTTTAATTACAGATGAAAATTCAACTAAAAAAGGCTTTTTTACCAACTGCTTAAAAAATGATTGGTATTCAACTTCTTTCAAGTAAATTTAAATTTCCGAAGATTAAAATTAAACAATGCCTAGTCTAATTTTTCATTGAATCAAAATATTCAATATTTTTTGGTTTGACTAAAAAAATTAGTTTTTAAAACTTTTTTTTACCATGTTTCTTTCTGTATTATCTAAAATGAAATGAATAAAAGTGAAAATTTTATTTCTGTGTCATTAAATGTCTTCTAATATATATTTTGCTTTCTGTAGTTTGCTATTAAATGTTAATTTTAAAAGAGCTAGATGTTATAAAATCCTTTTTATCTATCTTCACCACTGAAAAAAATACAATTATTATTATATCTCAATGAAATTACATATTAATGATTCACCAGCAAAGATTTAAATTCTTAACTCCTTCAAGTTTCAATTACTTTTCTTCTAAACATGAAAATAAAATCCTTTGGTTTAGGTGTGAAAATTTTGCTAATTGAAAGTAAAATTAATTTATAATCAACAGTTAAAATATTAAAGATAAAATTTAAGTAATCAGAATAATGTTTTAAATATGTGTTGTGTTTTTGCAACACGAGTCCTAAATGGGTTAATGATGTTATAGTTTTAAGGCATTTACAAGATTTAAGCAACATTTAATTTTTGTATATCGTTACTTTAGGCTAGAAATGAGAAAAACTTTTCTTAAATGGAAACTTTCTTAAAATACTTTATTACAAATTAATTTAAAACTGTAAAAGGAAATAAATTATCTGTTTTTATTCGAAATCATGGATAATCTGTTTTAGTCATGGATACGAATTCACGACTAACGTTTGAATATTCGAGTAGCGAGTTTGAGACCTGGCACTACTACCCCCCTCACTGTATAGAGGAGCTTATGCACGCTAAATTTGTTGAGGCTCAAAAAACCTCATATATTATGGTACGGAAGCTCAGAGAGCGGGGAACAGTTCATTTGTTGTCCTCTTCACTTAATTGAAGCTCAAAATTACGAGGTCTGCTTCTAGTAGCTCTTTTATTTAATTTTATGGGATATAAATAACATCATGATTTATATTTGAACTACTGATAATAAAATCAAAAAAATACATCTATAACATCAAAATAACCACTCGGTGTGGTCTTTTTTAGTTTTATCCACTCATTTTCGCAAATAACCTTCAAATTGTGAAATGCATTCTTCTAGAAGGGCACACACTTACAAAATTCCTTTAAAACCATTTCATTTCCCATTGCTGGCACTTTAGAGAGGAACACATGGAAAGCAGATTTAATTACTTGTCTCAAATGTTAAGTATTATTGTTTGGGAAGTTAGAGTTTCGATGGTTAGAGATGCATAAAATGGGATGAGCTTCAGATTTCAAGAGGGTAAAATTTCCCATTCCGAATCGTTGAACTTAGAATGAACCTCTCAGAAATAGAAATGTGTAAAGAGTTGGTCATTTAGCAGACCATATTTGCACTTTAACCACTAGAGAGAAGTTATTCATACCTATTTGGGCCAGAGAAGGCTGCAGTAAAAGCTTAAGCATTTAGACTTAAATTTCGTTCTGAAATATTTCAATAAAGATGATTATGTGGAAACCACAGGAAGTTTCAAGACGTTGCATAGACACAAATTATCTGTTCGCTTCATTTAATTTGGTTTATCCAAAATGTTTAAGATAGCCTTTCATTATATAGATGCGTGTCGAGAAATTTAAATGGTTTTGAAATAAAGTTAAAATTAAGCTTTTAGAACGACTTTTGCAAATTAACTTTGTTTACTTTGATAATTTTTCAACAAATTCTAGTCAAACTGTATACCTTTTAAAAAAACTTTTAAACTCCATTTTCAAATAGTTTTGTGCACATCAATCATAGTACATTCATCTATTCATATGTTTTTAATTATTCATTTTGATAAAACGTAATTCCATTGCATTTTCTTAAAATATTTTGAAAGTGACATTTTAAAATGCAAGGCTATTAATATCTCATTTGCAGAAATTCTTTGTATGGGATAAAAAATGGTGATTGTAAGCCTCAACTGAATAATTTTAGAGTTTACTTTAAGGATAATGGAAATTGCTTTCACGAAGTGCTTTTGAAAATTCTGAAAATTCTCTTAACGTTAATAATATTCTAATATATGTTTGAAAAAAGGCCATGTTAAGGAAAAATATTTCTTGCTATCCTTTGTTATTTAATAACAATTTACAAGTTTTCTCGTTAAAATCAAACTATATGAATAGAAACTATAATTATTTTTTTTAAATTTAAAAAAATGGTTTAAATCATTTTTTTAATAAATCATAATTTAACTAATTAATAAAATTAGTGCTTTTTAAAACATAAATTTTATTCACATCAGCAAATATTTTTATCTCATAACATTATTTTCTTTCGATTTTTAACAAAAATTTTGCATTAAATTTAACTTTATTTTATAATAAAAACTTTTTGTGTGTGTTCTTTTCTCACCTGAATAATTCTTAGTATTAGCATTCAAATTTAATTCCACTGTCTATTTAAAAGTTTTGGATACTTTTAAGTTTTCTAAAATTAAAACTGTTCTTGTTTTTAACTTTTATTCACAAAATTGTTTTCTCATTTTCTAAATCATTATATGTATTTCAAAGTAAATAAATCTGTAATGTTAATTTAAAATATTGGAATAATGAAAAATAAACCATAATATAGTTTTTGATATTTGTATTTATTTTTCTGGAAATGAATGTGGGAGAATTATAAAATGCCACGCCTTATACACATTTTGTAGATAACATTCTCTTGAACTTTATGACGCCATATACGTAATCTAGCACACGGCGAATTAATTTTCAGCAGTCATCTTCGTTTGTACTTGCCTGAACGGAGAATTCACCTTTTCAACGAGCTCGTTTTTGTCCTTTGAAGCTAAACTGTGAAGGCATTTTTCACATTAAAACCAACATATTCACCACATTTAAATCTACTTGTGGCCAGATCCTCCCGTTGGTGTGATGTGGTAGTTAGGAGAGGGGGTGCCAGCTCAGGTAACGTCCTCGTCACCTGACCATGGTTCAAAATTAAGAGGTCCGTCGCCAAAAGCCCTTTTGTATAGCTGAACAGGACGACGTTAATACTGACTTACTTACTTATTTGACTTATGCAAGGAGAAAGATAAAACTTACTTCAAATAAATCTTCCAATTAGGAAATTCTCAAATGTTCCAAGTATACTTTTGAAATCCCCCCTTTTCCAAAATACAGCTTTCCTAAGCCCTCAACACTCCTATATTCCCATATCATGAATCAGATGTAAGATATCACTGAGTGTATGAAGCAATCTTCAGTTAAAAGCTGCTTGATAGCAACACCAAACAATGATACTTTGATGACTATGGTAAATAAAAAAGAATACATTCATACCTAAAAAAAATCTTATACCAGTTATGGTACTTCATAGTAGTCTATCTTTTCAGCACTGCACTTAAGTCCTTTGAATCAGCATTATAAATCCTTTTTCTTTTAATAAATATAATACTCAATTTTATAAGCTTCACTTGTATGTAACGGAATCCTTGAACTCGATTTTTACCCACTTTAAAAGGTCAGATTCATTCGAAATTTTGCACACTTGTCAAGAACTGATGACAATACAATAATTTCATAATTTTGTTCCGTTGTCCTGATCAGAATCATCAGGAATAACGATTTCCAGATTTGTCGAAAAATTCAATATACCATTTCCAGATTTGGTGACTAATTCCATATACCATTTCCAGATTTGGTGACTAATTCCAGATCTCATTTCTAAATTTGGCGGCTAAAAGATTAAGCTACAACCCTAAAAGTGAGAAAATGTGCGTTAGCAATTTCTACCATAATATAAACAATTGTCTAATTTTTCTGAAAATGGAAATAATAATTAAAAAAAAAGACTTTTTAATGTGAAAAAATAATAATTTATGTTCTAACTGCTAAAATCAGATATGAAATCTGTTTTTCTAAATGCTCTTATCAGATACGTGGAATGAAACATAATTCATTGCTTCATTTTACCCAAACAGCTGAGAATTGATTCAGAGGTCACAGGTTTAATATAAATTTCAGAGAGAATACTGGGCTCTTTTTAGTGAAAAATATCATTGACATAACACCTTCTTTCGCATGAAATATTTCAAACTTAGCTCGTCCAGATTTCTTTAATTCGGTTGGTTGATCCTACATTTTGCAAACCAGGCCGTATCGAAGTTGTGATAGGATGCCAATGGGTATTCCAGATTCTAAAAAATTACGCATTTAAGATTAATTCATCAATGAATAAATGATAATTTAAAAAAACTAAAAATACGTGTTGTTATTGGAGACCGAACTAAAAAATGAAAAACAAATTATAGTTCAAAAAAACTAAAAAATACGCTTTTATGGTTAATTGGAGTAAAAAGTTAAAAAAAAAGAATTCTTAATATAAGAATAAAATGATTAACGAGAAAATTAATGTCATTGTGGTAAAAGCGTGAGGCCCTTTGTACTACATTTTTGCACTAACTCAGCATTTCAGAATATAGAACTAGTAAGAAATTATAACAATTGATATAAAGAACCCAATGACATTCATTTTCTCTTAGTCATTTTATTCTTATATTTAGAATTATTTATTTTTTACTTTTTAGTTCGATTAACCATAAAGTCTCTTTTTAGTTTTTTAAAATATAATTTTTTTTTTATAAAATCTCTATTTCAGTTCTTTAAATACGTGTGAACAATGTATCAAACATCAGCTCATTGAATTGTACTTTATAATTTTAAAACATTTCATAATTTTTTCGTTCATTCCAATTTTTTTTTACAGATATTAAGCATTGCATTTTATAAGACAATGCAATACTTTTTGATTATTCTAATATTTTGAGGTTGTATACAATACATTTTATTCTTTTATTCTTTATATTCTCTATCAATTATTTTACTGAAAATTCCCTTTAAGTTCGTTGAGCATTTTATAGTCTAATATCTAAGATAAAATGTAGTAGAGTTTTGAAATTAAAAAAATCAATATTCTTTAAAATCAATGCTTTGAAATGTGTATAACGCAAAACTCTATTCAAGGTTTATGGTATTATATAATTTTTGTGGTTGTTTATTCATATATGAGTAAAATGGAATACTTAATTGGTCAGCAACTTGGAGTGCACCCGAAAATAGTATCTCACATTTGCATTTGTGAATTAAGTTTCCATGTTGGGAAAATTAATTTGTGGGAAAATATTTTAATCATAATGGAATTTAAAGACTCTATGCAGGAAATCGAGATATGATCTTAATCTAAGGAATTTATGAGGAGGACATTTAAACAAAAGATTTCGAACACAATTGTCAACTTTTTAAGTGATTTATTCAAATATTGCAAATAAAATACTACTAAGCACACAGAAATATACAGTTATTACAGTTGAATCAAGAAAAAAAAACTAGCATCGAATAGAGCAGCATTCAAAATATCGAAGTTCCACAAAAACAGGAATTGAATTTCAACATATCTATCTTCATTCAGAGATTCGAATAACGTATCCAGCGAATACAGAAAAACGCTGTTGAAAGATAGTTGAATATATATAGACAATGCAAGCAAAAAAAAAAACTGTTGACAGATATTTAAATGGAGCTCTATTCAAGTAAACAAATAAAATAATTATCGAAAGAATTAAGTGACAATTAAATATATTAACATATATGAATAACAATAAAAATACTGAAACGTATTGAATTAACTTCAGCTCACATAATCGCACATTGAGGCATATTGAACTAACTTTAGTTCAATACATTACAGTTATAATCAAATACATTTTACGCTTACTTTTAAATACAATTAGAAACAAAAGGGAAACTATACGCTCTTATTTTTGTTATTGTTTTGCATAATAACAGGAAATTCAAAATATGTTCTTTTCAAAAGTACCCTTTTAAGAAACTGAGAAATCAAAACATAAATAAATTTTATAAAAAGAAATTCTCTCTTTTTACAGTTTAATATAACTTTTTTTCTTGAATTTCTGATAAAAATGAAATTAAAAACTGATGTATAAAAGCTATGGAATATATAATGATTTCTATAAATGTGGATGAATAAGGTGTGACAAACCAAATGTTTTTATTTTTAATTGTAGAGTAAAAAAAAGAGAAAGAAAAGCCTCCGAAAAAAATGTGATTTGAAGTATATTTAATTACCTTTGGGATACATAATGTAATTTAGATTAAAAATGTATTATACTTCTTCACATTTAAATTATTAATCATATATGGTCTTAATAAAAACTCACTCGCCAAAAGAAAAAATAATGTAATCTATCTTCACTGTTTTCGTGAAGAGTATTTTTTGTAAATTTTGAAAGAGGTAAATAAAAATTGGCCGCATTTATATTTTTGCTTAATTTGGCATTTCATTTAATCTCCTGAAAATAGATTGATTGTATCATATATACACTGGTGTCCAAAAGTTAAGCATAATTGATAATTATGTGAATAAAGAAGGAACTGTAAATCAGAATGGCGGGAAACGTGATATGCGAGTGTAAAATGGTTATAAAATAAGGAAGCAAATCAAAAGAATGATAATTAATTTTATTATACAAAGTAGCAGTTTGAAAGAAAACTGAGCATAGCAAGATTCACACTTTAAAGAAAAAAATGAAAGAAAACATTAAATAAAATACTGATGCTGCAGTTTAATAAGGCGTGTGGTCACCTCTGACAGCCAGGCACGCTGCACAGTGATTTACCATACTTGCTATGAGATGATGAATTAGTTGTGGGCTCAAAGGGTTCCAAGCTTCTTAGAGAGCTCTTCAGTTCTGTAACGGAGCTTGGTGGGTGCGAAAGGGCTGAAATTTGTCTCCCGAGCATATCCCATACATGCTCGATAGGATTTAAATCAGGGGAGTTCGCAGGCCACGACATGCGCTGGATGTTTTCCGTTTCAAGGAAGTCATCATTCAGCACCGCTCGGTGACATGGCGCATTATTATCCATGAATATGAAGTCAGGACCGACAGCACCTCGAAACAAGCGAACATAAGGCTCAAGAACTTCGTCTCTGTATCTTTGAGCAGTCACAGACCCCGTGTCAAAGAAATGGAGGTCTGTGCGGCCGTCCATCATGATGCCTGCCCATACCATTACTCCCTTTGGTGGAAAATGATGTCTTTCCGTTATGTTTCTTGGTTCAAAACGTGTTCCACGTTCTCTCTATATCGTTACCCGCCGAGAATCACTACTCAGACTAAACCGGGACTCGTCACTGAACATCACATTGACCCACTCTCCCACACTCCAATGTTGATATTTCAAACTCCAGTTCAAACGAGCGAGTTTATGCGCAGACGTGAGAGGAATGGAAACTGCTGGTCTGGCATACAGGCCAGCATGATTGAGTCTCCTGTAAACAGTTTGTCTCGAAATTCGTATTCCTGTGGCGACTGTGAGCGCCGAACCCAGTGCTCTGGCAGTACTGCCCCTCTGACGTCGCGCACTTATTACCAGATATCGGTCTTGGCGAGGGGTTGTGACTCTTGGTCGACCTGATACTGGTTGTCGGGTAACATCTCCCGTTCTTTGAAACCTCTGCCACAGTCTTGAGATCACAGATTGGTCCACACTCAGAATTCGAGACACTTCGGTTTGTGATCGTGAGGATTCGAGCATTCCAACGATTCTTCCTTTCGTAAACATGTCCAATTGGCGTCATTGTGCCATCATTCACCGTTTTTGATGGTTTACAACGTTCCTTCGCACAGCAGTTGCACGAAAATTGTCTGAACTGCCTATGCTGCGTGAATCGGTTTCTCCACGTTCCGACATGCGCCGGTGTTTCGCGCTGGACGTAGTCGACTGAAATGTTTTGCATAAACCCAATGTTTCTCCTTCACCCAATTAATATCCGCAAGAAATTTAGAATAATTTTATGAATATTTACCCATGTTTTTCGCATTTTACGATTTATGCTTTACTTTTGGACACCAGTGTAAAATGCAATTAAAGTTCTTGATTATATATAGAGAGCTAATTAGCATAAATAAATGTATTGGAAAGACAGAACATACAATACTTAACAGATAAATATTTTATGCAATCAAAAATCATTACTTAGGTTCTATAGAACTTCATGAGCAATATTTATAGCAATGCTTGAAACTAAATATGAAGTAAATAATCCACAATTCTATTTCATTCTTTTATAAACTTATTTAAGAATTTATTATGCTCACACATAATTCTAATTTCTAATAATTCTAATTTATCATGAATGCATACGTATTTGGTGATAAGAACTTGCATGAATTTGATAGATGAGGCGGTTCAATATATCCAAAATTAAATGCAATAATAAGATTTGGAAAATTCTCTAAATATACCAATTAGTTTTGATACCAATCTCTGAATGATCTGAAAATTTATAAAACTCTTTCTCCGAGCTTCTGTATCAAAAATAGGATTTTCTCTTGCTCTACGTGCACTGATTTCGACTTCACTCTCTGCCAACGTATTTTGCATACAGTAAACGCGCTCTAATCATGGCTTAGAGAACGTAATGATTATTTATGTTTGACACAAAATAATAAACTAAAAATACCTTCAATGAGTGCTTTCTTATTTAATCAAAATTATTCACAAACATCTAAGTTTAGAAGACGTGTCAGTCAAGTCATGTACAGGGTGTTGCCGAATTCGACAGAGAAATTCAGAGGGATAATCGAAGGCAGCATGAGGACTAAAAATTACCATAGAACATGAGTCCACAAACCTTTAGTTGTAATAATTCGCAAAAACAGTTATTAAGGGTGTGATGTCAAGTAGAATGAAAAGGAGCAATAAGAGGTAATAAATGCATTAATTAAATCATGCTTACCCTACGATCAATGTATCATAGCTAGACGTCAAAAATGCAACGATTAGTGATTTTCATAGGAATTGTTCGAAGTTATGACCATAGAAAAGTCCACACTTACCAGCAACAGATTGTCGAACACGTTAAAAGCATTCGGTGTGCTGGTGATGTCAGCTGAAGCGACGACGAACCGTGTCATGAGATTCTTCACTTTCGTCTCATACACAAGCGATTTCAAATGGCCCCAGAATCCAAGGGATTGAGGTCTGGAGAGTGTGGAGCCCAAGCAACAGGGACGCAGCGTCCAATCTATTTTGGGGAATTATATCATGGAGGCGGTTTCGCATTGCAATCGAAAAACGTGCTGAGGCACCATCGTGCATGAAGCACACGTTCTGGTGCGACATCTCCGGGAGAAGTGGGAAATTTGCGTACGTGCACAGGTTTCTTCAACCCTACTACGGCCCTCCAAACCCCTGCATTCATTTGGCCACTCCCCTCGTCTAGCTTATCGTTCTCCCAACGGCAAAAAATATCACGAATTTTACCGACTAAATGTGATTTGCGACCCCATGCTCTATGATTATTTGTCGTTCCCATGTTGCCTACCTCTGAATTTGTCGGTCGAATTTGGCAAAACCCTGTTTATATCTTTAACTTGCATTGCGTTTCGAGTGTTACTTTGGTTTATAAAAAATATGCAAAACTTGCTGTTAAATTCGTTAAAAATATGGATAATATTATAGAATGCACATACATCATATTATGCCATCATATTACTTTTATGTATGTTATCTCATTATGTTGATAACAATTTCATTTAATATTCATTCAAGTAAAGGTTATGAAACAGTCCTTGCTCCAAACTTCAAAAGTATGATAGAATTATCAATCACAAGACGCACATATTGCCACTTTTAAAATATCACAATAAATTCTACTAATTTGTTATGTAAAGTTTTATTGTATTCAAGTATTTTAGTATGTATTCTAGTATTAAGCATGTATGTATTCATTTAAGCATTCTAATGTGTTTATTTATTTATTACCTTTGTTAACAATCAATATACTCTTTATACATTAATCTATGTTTATGTTAACTAACTCTTTTATGAATCTTATTAAGATTTGTTTCTTTTTAAACTAAAAATAGTAATACGAAAGCATTAAAAAATTTATAACTGCTTCAAAAGCTTATTTTATAATAGTCTACAAAGAATAATAATTAAATTTTTTTCGATTTTTATATATTTAATAAAATTACACTTATTGATTTTCCCATTACTTAATTTACACGTTTCCAAAGTTATATGTAAATATATAAGCTTACTAAAGGGGAAATTTCAAGAATGGCGCCGATCCACTTTCAAATGGATAGTAGAAAAGTTTTATTTGCAAAGCGTTTAAGAAAAATGCCAATCGAAAAAAAAATTTTTTTTCGTATTATCTGTGTCAAAGGGAAAGTCTAAATTAAATTCAGCCTCCATTTTATCTCTCGGTTTCCCTTGCTTTCACATTTCCTATAAAATGGTGCGGATACAACTATGCTAAAGTTCTTTAAAAGTTTACCAATAACTTACACAGAATGCTGATTTTCATATTATTAAAACTTCAACAGAATTGTTGAAACTACCTTGGACTAGATGAAAAGTTTTCTAAGCGCACCTGTACGTGTGTTATTGTCAGAAAAGATATCTCTAAAAGTTAAAAGATGCATATATATATATATATATATATATATAGCATAGTTCGAAAAAATATTTGAATTAGTTTTCTAGTATCACCAAAAAATGCTGACTGAAAAATTGCATTTTAAGGTATCCAAATACGTTTGGAAATGTGATTTTAATAAAATCGCATAAATGAATATTTTTTTAATGTCACTCGAATTGGATTATACATATAAAATTGTTTACAGAATATTATTATAATGAAATTAATTTTGTTTATTTTTTGCCTAATAATTGCCTTTAATTTTTTTTGTAATAATATTTTTAAGAAAATTTATATGCATTCAATTCAGGTGATATTGAAAAATTATTTATTTATATAACCTTTTGCAAAATCATGCTTCCGAACTTAGTCGAATACCTTCAGCAATGTAGTCAAATAGCAAAAGAAGCTATAGTGATGGTAAGTCGGTAATTTAAATTTTAGCCGAAGTATATATAGTTAAAGCCAAGTAGCTGAATTTACATCATTTATGAGATTGAGATTTCCTACGTTTGAAAAGAAATATGTATTTGCATCTATTAATTTATTTTAGATTAAAATAAATTCACTAAATTAATTATTCTTATTTTCTGTCGATACAAATCGTCATTCCATTTGAATAAGAAATTGGAAGGCGATTCGACGTTACTCTCATAAATTCATGAGTAGTTAGCCACATTCTACAATCTGCCATTAATAATAATTAATTGTTCGTAATTTTGTTTCAACAATTTTATACTAGCATAAATATTAGTTTTTAGCATTCAAAATACAATGCTAAGAATGACAAGAAACAGCAAAGCCAAATTAGAAAGATTAAAAACAGAAATAAATGGTAAAATGACTGAAAATTCAGCGATGTTTAAAATTCGCAACAGGATGAAATCATTATTAAGCGCTGTTACCTTTGCGAACAATAACCATTGCTACACACCCTGGAATTGAATGAAATCGACTTTCGATGTATTGTTGAGGTACTGAAGCTAATGATGCTTCCACATACTGCCAAAACTGATCTCGTTTAGATATGAATGGTGTTTGCCAAGTTTTCCAAACTTCGGTCAAACGCGTTCAGGGGAACAGGTGAAGCAGGTCAAAGTAGAAATCCAATCTAGAGGGTGAAGTATTGAACAATGCGTGCTACGTGTGGCAGCGTGTTATTCTGTTGAAATGAAGCTGCAGGCAAATTCTGAAGTTAAGGTAGAACTACGGGCTCCAAGATCTCAGATATATAGCAATAACTAGTCATTGTACGGCAATACACGCTAAGAGGTTTGAGAATGAAATCCAATATCGCCAAATCATAATACCAAGTGTGGAACCAGTATGACTACGCATAAGGCAAAAGTTAAGCAACCACTCACCATGATGTCTCCAGACTCCAATCCGATCTTCATGGTGCTACAAGCAGAAGCTTGATTCATCTGTTAAGTCAATATCGTGTCATTCGTTTGTTCGTAAGTGCCTTTCAACGCACTATTGAAAACCCACAAACACTTGTGATTTTCAAAGTAATTGAAGCAATAGGCACTTCCAGGGCATTTAATTGTGTTACCTTGAGCTAAAAAACGGCGCATGCAGGCACTGATTATAGTGCAACTGACCTAATGTAGCAGAACAATCCATTACTGGCATACGCTGATTGTCATCCCCTAAATACTGATGCAACGAGTTTGATGCAATCAGTTCCTTTGTGCACCTATCGGTTACAAATCTACATCATTGTTGCTTGGTTACGTAGAACACGATACAACCACTGATTTTTCGGAAATGTAATTCTCATTCTCTATACGTAACAATTCTTTCTCAGTCGAATTCAGAAATGTATACGAATGATGCCCATATATTTTTCTTTGAGACATACTGAAGCTACTCACTTAAAACAATCGCACGAAAATCCAATTTCAGTGCTTAAAATGCATATGTTCTCCTTTTATTTAGTGTTTTTATGGCATTACAAACATTTATAATAAGTGTTAAGAAATAAATACTGATAAATACATTTAGCTTTTAATAAATTATCTGAGAGAAGTAAAAGGAAGTTCTTTAGATATTTGATTAATGAATAATATCATTCTTGTGTAAAAATATTCTATTGATAAAAAAAATAGTTATATATAAATGTGGAAAAATAAACGTCTTAAAAACTTGTTGAGAACGAAAGAATGCAAAGAAAAAATATTAGTTTAGTTTAATTTTGATAGTATAAAAGTTAAAATAGCACAAAATTCGGAATTTTTCATCGACTTTAAGGATTAACAAGAATATTCCCCGTGATTTTTTAAAAAAACTATCGTTAGATATATGTAAGCACACATAGAATGATTTATCAGTGTTTTACCTTACAAAAGAAAAATCAAATTATTTTTTGAAAATCATTAGAGGATGATAAGAGCATAAAGATATTTGACCAAATAAAGAAGTTAGATTGAAAACAGAATATAATTCCTTTTGAAACTGTACTCAATAAAAATGATATTCAGTCAAATAAAAAATGATTATTTCGAATGAAATTGAACTTTTAATGAGTTTTTCGAATTCGCGAAACTTTAATGTATTCTTAGAATTCTCCAAAGAAATTGGAGAATAAGAATAAAAGAATATATCTTAAAATATTTATTTTTCATTTGAAGAACACAAGAAAAAGTTTTAAAAATAAGTGTTAGTTATAATAGTACCAAATCTTTTACTTTTTTACATATTAGATTTAATAAATATACAAGATAAAAGTACAAAATATTTGAAACATACTTATGAGGACATTATTAATTATCAAATTAAGGATGGGTAATTCGATTATATACCTTCCGGATTAAGTTGCCATTGGGTAGCTTCTCATGTTCTTCTATTTTATCGGTTTGTGTATAGAAACTACGTTCACATATTCAAAATTTTCTATAGATATTGCAGTGGAATATGAAAGTATAAGATATAAAACAGGTATATAAAAAGTATCATTACGACCTTACGTTGATCACTTGGAATCTTCAAACTGCTATAGAACCATTTTGAATGGGCATATATTCGATTCTATTCATATTAATGACATTGAGGACGATAACCAATTCATATTCCCAGAATAGATAACGTTAAATAAAATGTAGCAGATTTATAGTGCAATAGAAAAATTTTTTCTGGACGCATCCAGAAAAAAAGCCGTGATAAACATTGATTCGTTGTTACTTTCGGATATTTTTGTGTTTTTTATACAAGATCCTCAGTTTTGATTGCTTATTTTGATGCTTATAAAATAAAGAAAGTCAGAATATGGAAAGAATAAAATATGTAATACTTGAATCTATCTTTGACGTTTGGTTAATTGTTCTGTGATGCAATATATTTAATGTTTTCATACATGATTATGTATTACTTCATATGTGATCACATGTGATAAGTTCCAAATAATATTTAATTTTCTGTAGAAATTTTGAGATTTTCAGAACATGATGGATTTAATTTTTCTATACTTTATTTTGGCCATTTTATATTTGGATGGTTATAACAAGGTAATCCTATTTTTGTGGGGAGTTTAAGTTATTTATTCTTACCTATAAATTAAATATTCAAGTATTGAAGAGTTGTATTTTCAATTTTCTAAAAAAATGCTGTATTTCATTGCTCTTTAGGCTTTGCAATATTCCAGTTTTAATTAAGTTTTTTTATAAATGAATTTTATTCATTATTTAGTTAAATTTACATTACTTATACAAGTCTTGCTGATTATAAAATCTGTAAAATTAATAAAGTTATATACCTGTGGGCAAAAATTAAGGACACACAAGATAGTTTTACTAGTTTAAAACCCTGCAAACATATTCCAAATATCCTTAAAGAATACCACGAGATTCTAAAGATGTACCGAAATAAAAAACAACAACAAATAAATAAAACTTTATACGAAAAAACCCAAATGGTAAAAAAGAAGTTTATCGAAAAAATATTATCACAAGCACTATTAGACAAAAATAGAAAACATCTATTTGGCAGGTGGGTGGTTAGAAAAATTCAGACTTTAATAAAGGATATTATCACCCCTATTCAATAAAATTTACATCGTCTCTCCAGGTTGAGTACTAGGGTTAAAAGAACAGTTGAAGTATTACTATCTGTTCCTTTTGTAACTCCAATCGCAGCTCCGAAATCCTCGCTGACCGCTGGTAACATGCCATGCTCCTACCTAGAATCCTCTTAATGTATTCGATTGAATTTAGATTCAGGAACCTTGCCGGCAAAACCTTATAATGAATACTTTCATTCTCCAACAGCTCTTCGACAGCTACTGTGTGGTAAGGTGTAACGCTGCCATTCACGAAAATGTCTGAGGAGCCATACCACCACTAAAGATACGTGTGTACTTATGCGTGCGGAAACTCTACACTAGTCAGTGAACTTTCTTGGAAAGTGTAAAAATCAGCATCATGCCTCCCAAAACGAGAAATCGACTACCTTGAGCTATTCCCTTATGATGATATTGGAGGAGTAATTACTTCTTCTTGACCTCTCCAGATGTGCATGCATCAAGAATAGCTATTAAGACTAAATCTGCTCTCTTCTGTAAAGAATGTTCCACCCTATTATTGATTTTCTCAATTCTTATGCTTCTAGCAAGACAGAAAACGCAGTTTGTGAAGAGCAGGCGTTATTGACATATATCATATAGATTGTTGTTGTTGTCATGTGTTTCATACTGAAATACATACAAAAGACAAGAGATATATGAACAGAAACATGCAATACAAACACAGAAGAATATAGACTTTTACTGCAAACGATGATCCCAGCATAGAACCGAAGGGATGCGCTGCTTTCCATTCGAGACGGGAATCCATTTCAAGGGAAAGTCCGACTTCTTTTCCCGAAGATACATACATCCGTGTCTTATTCGGGATTCGAGAACCCGAGCCCACTCGATTATAAGTCGAGTGTCATAACCACCATACTAGGAGGAGCGGCATATCATATAGGTCATCGTGCAAATAGATTACCACTGTGCAGCCTCATGGTTATCATAAAATGTGATATAGGTCGTCCAATAGTCTATCGCATGCATCTTAGGATTTCTTTCGTTGTTTGTCATCTACCTCTTCTTCTTCCTCTGTAGCAGAACATACCTATAGTCCACCGCCTTGTTTTTTCTACATAAACCTCAGACAGCTGGTCTTATGGTTTGAAATACTCTCTGAGATCATGAAACGATGTTGTGAGCAATCTCAAACTTTCCAATCATACTGATCACACTACAACTTTCTCCATCTTTCCACTGACTCAACTTCACACACACACACAACAACAACACACACACACAAACAAACACACACACACACACACACACACAAGTAAGGTCCTCCATACGTGTTTGCAGGATTTGTTTTCCGATGTATCAAATATTGGAAGCAAATCGAATGAACTGATGAACATTCTTACAAAAACTTGAGTAAATCGGGTAAAAACCTTCACAAAATTGCAGAGTGTGCATTGCCAACGTGTTTTACCTCTTTTGACTCTCACTGGGTACATCAGGCAGCCTATACGCGTATGTTTTACTCTACATGACCTTAGACGATGCCCTGATTGGTTTTTCAACACATCCTGCCTGTTTTCTTCATTGATGCCCTAATTCCTAGAATTTGCTCTCAATTTTTGCATACAATAGTACTATAGTATAAAGCATTAAGTAAACATATATATGTAGGATTTTAAATGAAAAGGGGTATAAATATATCCCAGTCAATGGGTTGCATCCTCTTCAATAGATGGTGATACAAGCCAAAATATGTACTCCTCTTGCATTCTCGGGTTTTGTTTTTGTGTATGGGAACAGATTAGAGAGAAAGAGAGAGGAAAAAGCGAGTAAGGGCCAGAACAGGGTTCGGTCGGTGTGGTCCATGAACTGAGTGACAATTCTATAGGTGTGGTCTCTCTTAATAATGTAAGCGATCCTATATATATATAAAACGTTTAATAGTATTCTGTGTTTTATTAATTATATATAATGTAAATATTTTAAATGCTTTTGAAAGTAATTAAGTAGTAATTTAATATTATACAGCTTTTTTTGCATTTAATTAATAACCCGGGATAACATAAAAAACCCTAGACACCACTAAAACGCCATCTGTATAAATAATATACATTCCTACATACATGTTATGAAATAAAATAAATAATCGTAACATTGACTGAATACAACTATATAGTACAAAGCAGATCACAGAAGACCTAATTATAATGTATTTCTAATATAAATAAACGAAGTTATAGAGAAAAAATATTTTTCTATACTAAAGATGTTATGCTTTTTAAGGAGTATTATGTTTAGATATTTTTTTTTTGATTTTTTAAAAGAATATATGTGATGAAACAGATTGCGCTTTTTGTATTCATGAATTCTCTCAAACCTTCACACATTAAACTTTCCTTTAATGAAAAGGAATTCTTTGCAAAGTAAATAGGTGTAAACATGGAGTATCAATAGCTCATCAAAACATTTAGAAGAAACACATTCAACTTCACTCTAATTGAATAAAATCTTATCAAAGGAAATTAAACATTTCACTCCTAGAAATCTTACACAACCAACTGTTAGATGCAAATTACAATTTTTGAGGAATGAACTTTTCAGGGAACAATTTTAATATTTGATTGAAAGAGAATCCTTAAAATGAATCAAATTTTTTAAACTTACTAGCAATCTCTTTTCATAACAACAAATTTCACATTCGAATTTGGACGTACGAAATGTTGAGGCAATTTAAAAGTCAATATTAATTTGGTTTGATAAAGAAGTAAAGGAATAATGAAAACATTCAGCACTTAAAAGAACTAAAGAAGGCATGCTTAGGTTTAAAAGTTTTGCTATGTGAGTGAATAAATAAATAACTTGAAAAATCACATTAAAGAAGAAGCAGCTCCGATTCTTGTCAAAACCAATTTGCTTTGCATGTACAAGGATTCTTTGAATTAACGAAATCCGCTGTAAATAATTTTAATAAAATATTGAAACCTTGTTTAAAATTGGATTTTAGAGGCTTATTAGGGCTCACTTGTAACTAAAAGATTGTTTAAAATTATTCCAATATTTCAGCAATTTACAGAGTTTTATGTTTTTAAAACCGTATCTTCGGTTTGCTTACAAAGAACTTGAAATGTTGATATTTTATAATCGAAAATTATTTAACTTATTTTTGTCTGACACAATAATCGCAAGGTAGGTTTCTTCTTCTTAGTTTTAACGTATTTTTCCAGTTATCTTTAATTTGCAGGTGAGACAGATTTATTAAGTACTTATTTATAGTTCAATTGACAGCAGCAGCCATTTTATTCGAAACAGGTTCAAAGCAAACGCAATCGAAGTGTGTTTCTTTACTTTTCTTTAATCTGTGGTGAGAGAAAAATTGAATTAAATTTAGCCCTCATTCCACTTCTCACTTTTCTTTGCCTTTTCCCTTTATTACAATGCACAGAGGGTTTAAAACGGTACGAACCTTAGACAACAATGGCCATGTACTCGAAAACTTTTCCAATAACTTACACAACATGCTAATTTTCCCGTTGCTGAAAGTTCTATGGAATCGTCAAATCTGTATCAAAACGGAAGGAAAGAAAAGTCTTCGAAATGCACCAGTGAACCTGTCCTTTTCAAAGTAAGACTTTCCGAGAACTAAAGATATGCAAATGCTGAAGATTTTCTGTGGAAAGGATTTTTGAATTAGTCGTCTTTCGTCACCACAGCTGCTACTAAAAGATTGCGTCTTCTGAGGTGTTGTCAAATAAGAAGAGAAGTGATTGTGATAGGATTCTCAGTTCTAAAAGCGTCTGCGGAAGTTTTGCCCTTAAAGAATCTATTCAGCTATTTCCCTAACAGTCTACTTGCAAGATTTGGGAGGTTGACTTATAAATTTTGTTCATTGTAAAAATTGTTTGAATGGGGTTCCGTTCACGCTTTTATAAGAATGCATAAAATTCATTATATTTCCATCCCTTGTTTTTCGACAACAAATTGTGCCACTTGGTCATGAAGTATTGAAAGACATTTTGAAATATTTTTCTGCTAATGAATAATTTGACAAACTATATAAATTGTTCTAAGTACAGCGAAGAAAATTGTTTACTTTTCCCAATTTTCACTTCTCATTTGTAAGGTTTATAGTGAATCACCACAAAGTAATTAAATTAAACGATCTTTACCTTGAAATTTCTCTTAAAAACACTAGAAAGGAAATATCGAGTTTAAGATAATTTTTCTCTGAATCAATTCAAATCCTATTGAAAATTTTGTCTTGTAATTATTTTTTTCTTTTACACAGCACCTGAATCTTACGTTAAGAGGACTCAAAATATCATTTAATGGCTGCTAAAATTGATTGAATAATAATTACATACCAAATTTTGTTATAATAGGATAATTTATTTCCTATTGTTTCGGTTTTGTGTTTGTTTCAAGGTATTTTTGAGGCTCCGTTTCAGCATATTTATCCAATCATTGCTGTCGTAGGAATAAATTAATAGAAAAATGCAAAATCCATATATGTATATATACTATTTTAAGACTGAGCCTGTCATTTTCACATTATTTTTCTAAAATCAGCTGTTATTTAAAATTAATAATGAGGGAAATTGATACATAAATTCACGCCGAAAATGCAAGATTTTATCTAAAATTGAAAATCTCTGTTTTGCTATTTAAATTTTCTAACATAACGCATTAATTTTAAATTATTAAACTACATAGCCACAGTAAATTTATGAAGATTGATGTGTTGAGCTTATAGAAATTAAAAGGATACAGAAAATATTGTAGAGGATATTTATGAGACGAGATTGCTTAAAATCTAACTTACAGGAGTTTAGATATTTGCATTCAAAGGAAAGATTAAGATGGTTAAAACGAGTAATGTTGATAATATAATTACTTAATTGATAAAAGAGTAATTATATATCATTTTTCATAATAATTCTAATAATTTTTCGAATTATACTGCACAAAAACTTGGATCCATTAAATGAACAAAAATGCATCTGATACAGATTTATAAAATCGTGTATACTTTCTTTTATTATACTTTTTAAAGATTTAGTAAAAAAAATTTCTAAAAAGCATTTCTATTTTATAGAAGAAATATACTGTAATCTTTATTTATGTGGAAAAAAATAATTCATGCAAAATATTTTTCTAAAACAAAATAATACATTTTAAAAAAAATCACCTTTAAATAAGAGAATGTCCTATTGTAATCATTTTTCGAGATATTGTTATTCATTACAGAATAAATTGCACATTTATTTTATGACTTGTTGCCTTTTCTGTAGTACAAACATAAAACCCTCTCAGATACATTTAGGACTTACTAAAAATACTGCTAATAAGATTCTTGAATGCAAGGGAAAATAGACATAACAAGATATTTTTACGGTTCCTACGTCGGATCAATCGAAACCCTTTATTTGCGATGGAATCGCCATGAATGGACGCTTATCCTGTAGCTCAGTATTAATGTTACTGGAGGAGAAAACCGTTTCAGATTCATAATGGGTTACATTATATGAAGGTAGCAGTTAAATGGTGCGAGAGAAAAATATCTTTTGGGCTGATGGGGAGGGGGATAAAGTGATGATATAACAGCTGAATGTGGCTATCTCTTTCAGCCATTTCGTACCTGTTTTATGTGTTCATGACTGAAGTTTTGACTGTTTTTTTTTACAATTTGCTTAACGAGAAAAGTCAGAGTGGAAGTGAGAGAATCTTCTTATATATGAAAATATTAACGTTATTTATTGCATGAAATTGCTATTAATTATCATATTTTAAACAATATAAGCTTGTATCCAATTCGAAAGTAAATAAATGTTAAAAATCTTAAATTTGGAAGCATTTTGATTTAAACAATACTCATAATCGAGGATAAATCGAATTAATAGAATTTAATGAGGGATGTGTGTGTGTTGCTTCTCCTCCCTATTATTAGAAAATTGATGGCATGAACTTGACATACATATTGCCAGTTAAATAGAAATCGGTATTGGATATAATTCTAATACTCAGAGCAACCAAAGTTTCCTAACTCTTTTAATGACTTAGATGGAAGACTTAAGGCAACTACCGGTAGGGGTAAGATTATCTATTCTTTTAGATTAATTGTTATTCTCTGCTCCGATTCCCTTATTTTACAAAAAATATTCTTTAACCCTTTTTTAAAATTTTGAATTTATCCCTAAAAAGACAATATGTGAAAGGGGAATAAAAATATTCCTTTACAGCTAAGTTTTAATTGAACGAAGAATTCTAGAATTGTGTTGGTAATAAAGTATACCTATAGAAAAAAATTATATGTAATACCTCTGTAATGTATGCTTATATTAGTAAATGTATATACATTATACAAAGTATTGAGCTTCTCTAGTAGGATATCTGGAAATTTTGTGGTTTTATCATCGAAACATTGATAAATTTAGAAACAAGTTGGAAAGTATCGAGATTTTGCATAAAATAATATCTTTATTAGAAGCCCTGAAATGTAGATTTGTAATCCCTGGAAAGGTTAATATGTATAGGCGATAGTGCTGAAGTTACTCGTGACATTTTATCAAGATGCACAAAGTAGATGTAAATAAGATGGAACAAAGTAAATAAGATGGAAATCAGTAGGTAGAATAACATAGCTCGAAAAAGCATTTAAAATTTCAAAGCAGTAATCTCTTAATAAATACTCCACATTGCACAAATAATTAACTCAAAGAAAAAAATAAAAGAAATAGAAATAAATTAAAGAGAAAAAAGGTCATCGATTCAAGTGTCCAGAAAGAATGGTTACATTTTTCCTTTTGAAAGGGGAAGAAATTCAATTTCTTCCATCCAACAAATGTTTTGCCTTCGATTCTAAGCCGCACCTGATTTTCAGTAGTATTAATACCGTAAAAATAGGGTGGCTTAGATTCCAGTAAATAAGGTATATTTTAATTTTATTAAAGTAATTATATAATTTTACTTTTTGTTAACGTCATTTTGCTGCTATTGGAGTGTTTTTATAGTAAATCAGTGACTTAAAATTTTTGCATTTAAATTATGCTTATGTTTTTTGCATTATAAGGAAATACTATTGTTTAATATTCAGCATTTTTAATCAATGCTTTAATAACTTTTCTTTATTACTTTATTATTATATTTTTAGGTATTTGATCACATGTCAATAAATTTCTGAAATATTTTAAGATTCTCCTTATAAGATATTGTGCAACATCTTATAATTTTATGCGTGTCTATATTTTTCATATTGTGTCACATCTTTTTGCCACAAAGATAAAGAACAGCCTCTACAAAAAGCTAACATGCTAATAGGTCATTACCATAGATGTAATGGTTAAATCGCTTCATATATTATTTTTTAAATTATAAAACTAATTTACACTAGCAATAAAATCTATCAATGAAATGCAATTTAAAATTTTATTCATATTGTGACATATTGGAAACGAAGCTAATTTTTCATTTTAAGAATTAAGCTTTAATTTTCCCAAAAACTGACCTACCATCTTACATTCTCTTTTTCTCTAATTTATCCCAATTAAGTCTCAAACAGGTTAGTTCGCTATCTCAAAGCTAACATGGCTTCGAATGGGAGTTCAAACTGCGCATGCGTTTAGAAGAGTCTATCTTGGAATGTGAGAGGAATTGATTTCCAGAAGCCTTCTCTCCCCGCTACAATCTAAGGGCGTCCTTATTGGTTATATCGTCCCAGACGAAGTCAATTTGTTTTACTTGGCTGCAACTAACTAAGGACACTCTAAGAAAAGAAACACAAAATTTTGGGATCATTCACAAGCAGTTCATACGGTTTTGTAAAAGTAAGAATGCATTTTTTTTAACCCCTTAAGCGGTCGAATATTTTGCCAAAATATTCCAAAAAAACGGCGCGTTTTTATTGCATATAACTTAGCAGAATGCATATTTAACAAAATACGAAAATAAATTCATTTTATTTTAATTTTCCATTTTAAAGTTTTCACACTATTTTTTATTTTGTAATTGTGAAAAACAAAAACCTATAAATGTTTGCTTTTTATAAGTACACTCTTTATATGCTATAAATAATGTTTCAGAAATCTTAAAAGAATTTCTATCATACTTACAAAAAAACTTCATGTTCGTACCTCTTTTTCAAACGGTTGAGGATTTTTTTTTGTGTGTGCGTATACATATATACATACACAATTTGAAGCAGGGTGTAATAGTAAGTCTCACATTGCAATCAGGACAGAGATATTATCGGCCTTTTTGGTTTATCTTTCCATTTCCATTTCTTTTTAAGCAACCCATCGCATCTTGCCTTGCTAATCCCTGTTTTTTATCGAATATTTTCAAGAATCTAAATTCCAACCTTGAATCGAAAATTCCTAAGTTCACCACAAAGAAAATCCAGGATGAGAATTATTTCAGCTCCATGGATACATTGTACCAATTAAAAACACTAGCACTAATATAATCTCACAATAAGAATTAAAAATATGTGCAAATCAAAGATATAAAGAAGAAAATATCGTTGCCCGTACAGCATACGGGCAGACCGTTTGCGCCCAGTTTTCCTTTGCCAGTGCGGGCAATTCAAAATGGGATTATAATGTGTAGTAAAATAATATTTTCCTAGATAGTAGGAAAAATTGTAAGCAATGGTTGTAAATTACTTAAATATAGAAAGCATTTTAAGGTATCCGCTACTTGCGACAACTTTTTTTATTAAAAAATAAAGATATGGAGATTTGTTGTTTTTAGATTTGTTTAGTACATTTTAAGAAAAATATGCTAAAATAAAGAATATAAAAAGAAATTATTATTACTAAAATGGGAAAGCATTGGTAAAAATTTACAAAAAATAAACGGGGCCCATTGTGTACCAAAAGTTTATGAACAAATTTTCAATTTTTCAATTCCGATGTGTTGTTATGTAATTCATTTTTGAAATGACCTTCAGGGTAAGAGATATTTTAATTTTTACAATCATTAGAGCACTTTATCTTAGTTATTATAAAAAATTGCTTAAAATTACGGTGATTATATTAACATAAAGGACTGTAAATTTTGTAATAAAACAGTGATTGATATATCTGAAGGTCAAAACACTTATTCTATCATACAGAACATACACAAAAAATTAATTATTTGCTTAACTTGTTTGCAATGGCTGGCCCCGTTTGTTCATTTTCAAAAAAATACATTTCGAGTAAAACGCGTTTTAAAGTATGGCATCTTGCTGAAAGTAATGGCATCTGCTTTTACTAAAACACTTGTAGTGTTTGTTCTAGTGAACGAAAAATAATAAACTTGGTATTTTTATAAAGCTCATAACATGTTCTGTAAAATAAAATCATAAGATTTGTCAACTTTTGGCAAAATTCACAAATTTAGGGTAGTCGGATACCTTAAGAGACTGCTTCAAAAAGGTTCAACATATTTCTCCTTTTACTTACTCAATTCCTCTACCTATTGTTAGAAGTGATAATTTTAAGTTTAATCTTTAGCACAAAGAATGCAGATGTAATGAAATCTGGGATGGATGATGTCCCTTTGGGGCCATTTACCCTTTCCTCTCTCAGCCTTTTGAAGAGGGGCACATTGTCAGTGGGTTTAATTACTCGTCTCAAATGGTAAGGATTCGTAAGTATTATTCTTCAGAAAATTAGAGTTTCGATGGCCAGAAAAGCAGTTAAATGCGATGTGTTTCAGATTTCAAGAGGTCATAATTTTCCGTCTCGAATCGTTGAACTTTGTCTAGAAACTGGTGTAAATGGGAATGGGTAAAGTGTTGGACATTTAGCGAACCCTACTTGCTCTTTTAACCAAGAAAGCGGTTGTTATCACTCATGTTGACACCGGAAGATATTGCAGTGTAAGCTTTAAGCAGTTGCACTTAAAAGCCAAGTCCTAAATGTTCGAATGAAGATTATTATGAAAGGCGAAGGTAATTAGAAATATTGCTAGCATGAAAATAATCTTGATTTTTAAAGATTTAAAGAAGTAGCACTTGATGGAAGAGGAATAAATGGCAGGTTTTACTAAGTGAGTGTAAAACTTGCAAATGTGACTTTTAGAAACTCATTTCCTTATAACTATATGTAATAGTTTTGATATTAAAGACATTTGAAAACATTTCAGGAAAACTTTTCAAATGCCATGTTTAAATATTTTTCAACGCTTCATTAACATTTCCAGACTTATTTAAAAAGTCCTTTTGCAAAGGATTTATGTAAAAGGTAATTCTCATATGTATAAAGGAAAATATTTTATTCAAGATAAATGTATTACCATATCTATTTTTTCGAAAATTTAGAAGACATAAAAATTATATTATTTACAAGAAGTAATTTTTTTAAATCAATGCAAAAGTATCTTAAATTTATAACATTTTATCTTAAAATACAAATTACTTTAAAAAGATTCATGCTAAGATCTCAAAGTAAGTAACTCAGATTTAAATACAATTTTATTGGTGATTAAATTAGATTTTGATATTGTTATTATTAAAATATCAATACTTTACAATTTTGTTCTAATAATTTATTTACACACAAGAATACACAAAAGTAATTCATTAGAAAATCTTTATGTAAATGCATTTCATCTATGAACAAATAGATTGACTTTAGTCTAAAAAGACCAGCAAAAATATTGACAGGCAAGTACAAATGATAAACCATGCTTTAAATATTTATATTTACAAAACTATTACCACACTACAAATAAGTAATATACAAAATTAACCAAATTTCATTTTTAATTCCAAATGTTTAATGTATGATCTTCTGTTACGCGACATACATTTAATCTGTAATGAAGCTCGTTCCACACATTTTGTAAAATCATATTGTCCTATAGCTGCTCAAATGTTGTCATTCAGTTAAAGTGTGTTTGGTATGACTTGAAATTCAATTTTTTTTCTTAGAACTTTTCAGACCGTTTTCTTGGGAATTCCAATTTCACGGGTGGCAGTTTTCGTAGACATACAAGGACTTTGAACTAAACTATGACTCTTCCTCTTCACCATTTTTTTCAAGACGAGTGGACGGTCATTCCTTCTTTTTCCTCAAGTAACCTGTAAACAGAAATAAGTTTTAAGAAACTCTTGCATATTTTCAAATGCGTGAAACTCCATCCTGTTAATATGTCGCTATTTTAAGTATTCAATCACAACTTTCTATGGATTGACTGCCATATTTTGATTGAAGATAGAAAAAAAATTGCTGTATTTTTTTAATTTACAAATTTTAAACATATATTTCGAAAATATAAACTTTTAAAATTTGTTCATTCATTTGTAATAATCATGTACAATAAACCAGGAGTTTTCATTTCAGGATTTTAAGCATTTTATTTCATAAAGATTGTACAACAATCATGCAAATAGAATTATCATTTTAAAAGAAAAACATGTCCCTAATTCATGAACACAGAATTAGGCAAAAGGACATTGGTTTGACACAAAAAGATTTTATTCTCTGTCACTTTCTGAAAATAAACACAAACGTTTGTGTTTGGCTGAGGTAATAAAGCTACCAATTAGAAATGTCTTGGTTTTCTTCAACTCCATGGGGGAAACTCTTCCTGTAACTTCTTGAACAAAATTAGGAATTGCCTGCTACGGTGCCGATGTTTCAGTGTATTTAAGAATGAATTCAATAATTAATCGTTATCTTCGTGTTATGCCTAGTCCATTGTATAATTCTATGTAAGACTATATTAATAAATTCAGATAATGTTGAATTTTCCTACCTCGTTCCTTATTAGGATCATGTTCAACAATATTATTACCAAAATCATTTGGCAATTCAAGGTTTTCTTTAATTAAATATGCATTTAGAGAGAGAGAGAGAACAAGATGTTCTTCATCTAAAGCAGATTTTTCTTTTCATAATTTGTATGTTAAACTAAAATAAGTCGCGTAAAAAGAGAAAAACTGTTTTTCTAATTCGAATTAAATCAGAATCGCGAAGTTCTTTTAAAAGCAGAATTGGATGCATTATAATGTGTTATAAAAGAAATCCTTTTCTGATACAGATATGATTCAAATCTATTGTAATTGCTAGAAATTTTGAGCATTACGAAAAATAAATTCATATAATTGTAAAAAAAAAGGAAAGTAGGAGAAAAAATATCAAAAAGTAATAATACAAACGAAAGTAAATGCACACCGAAATTATTATAAATATGTAAAAGGTAACTTCCATTTTTGTATAACTTATTACTATAAACCTTTCTTATTATAAATATTAATTCTCCCACTGAGAAATTAGCTGTTAATTTAATATTTTGGGTCTCAGAAATGTTTTTTTAAATAATAAAAAAATACAATATGGGATTGAAGTATTTTATTTCATTTTGTATTAAGATTAATATTTTATTACAAAAAATTTAGGGGTTTTAAGTAATTAAAAATATTTTAGAAGTTTATGTCCAGGAATGCATATTTTTTCTCTGAATAACTAATTTGATAATAAAGATAAAAAGTTCATTTTAAACAACCAAATACAATTTCTTTATGAGACAAGCAGCTTTTACACTTTTCTGTAAAGATAATACAGAATGTTTTCGAAAGATAATATTTACAGTTTATGAAAAGAGTCTATTATATTTTAAAATTCCGTGCTATATGGATGCTTCAGATGCACATCCTTTGAATAAATACAATTTTTTCGAGTCTTATAAGTATAAAACTACTTACTAAGGATTCTTACTTATAAGAGATCTGAAAAGATGAGAATTTTGAATTATTTCTTCGTTTAAAAAATGTACATTTCTTAAGAGAAAAATAAGCGTATTACCAACAAGGGAGTTATAAATCTAGCTACATGACATACCAGATGAAATTTTTATCTTAATATCTTTTTTTTACAACTGTAGGAAAATAAATGTCAAAGTATGTTTAGGCAAGGAAATTGAGAATTCTCATATTTAATGCATTAGATTTTAGAAGTGAGAGAGTTGTTCTCTAAAATTTAACTTTCCTTTTTATTGGAACAATTTTATTAAATGCATATAATTTTTCTTAGGCTCTCAAATTTATTTTTCACTTTTTCTTAAATTTCCTTAAGAAAATCTAATGAAAAGACTTTTTTTAACTTTAAAAAACTTTGAGAATTTTTAATCTATTTCTTTCTGGAATTACTTAATTGCTTTGCATACCCATAATACTGAAAATTCTAACACAGAATATATCTCTTCATAAAATAGTTCACTTACAGACACTTTAAGTGCAGTAATACATTAGTTGCAGTTTCAAGCATGATGCACATAATTAAATACAGTTAAATGACATAAATAATTTACTGAATTTAAGTAAGTGACAAAAGTAAAACTGATATAGAATAGTCTTGATGTTAATAACAGAGTATTGAATATCTCTAATTTTATATACATTTCAATCTCATAATTATATGCCATATGTGAATAAATTTTTTAATTAACTATCGTATATTCCAGCGTATAACTCGCATCTGTACTTTCAAACTGAAGTTTTTAATTTTAAGGTATATTTGCCGTATAATGCATGGCCTTAATTTATGAAGAAACTTGAAATGTACACGTGCAACGTGTTCTAATGTTTTTAGCTTAAGATGCAGTGGGTGAGCGAATAATAAAAGTATGGAATTATAAATTAAACCTGGCATAATTAAAAATTATTTAAAAAATGTTGTATATCTAACAATCTAGATAGAACGTTATATGGTTATTTATTTATGGGTTGCAGTAACGGTGATAGTAAAGATGAAATAGAACTCGATAATGCGCTTGAAGATATAACGAAAGAGGAATATGATGAATTTTTCGTGTTTTATTCAATAATGAAAGTTCATAAAGTATGACACTTCTTTTAAATAAACTGTATATATATATATTAGATACAGTTTACAGTTATGTATAGTTTAGGTCAATAATTGCTCATATAATGAGTAATCATAAATTCCGATTTATTTTTTTCAAGTTAAAAGTGCACTTTATACGCCGGAATATACGGTATTTACCCTTAAATATTCCCCAAAGTATTTTCTTTATTTTTTAAAAAAATGTTTCTAGAAACAAATTTCGTTAGTTCAATAAAAAGAACCGGAATTAATATATGTTTGAAAATGTTCATTTAATATTTTACCTTTGTTAATTATTTTATATCTCTAAATATTTATTAATTTAAATAAACTAAAATTCTATTTAACCGAGTTTTTCCCCTTCGAAATCCAAGCTTTTACAATTATTCTCATTAGTCTCTTCAGAATATTACAGCTAATTATTATTTTTTCACTTTGATACTGAAAGTTGTTATAGAGTAGACGCAGATTGAAAACTATTTTTTCCACACTTTTCAGAAAGATTTGTAGAGGGAAAACTTAAATTAAATTTATATATACTCTATTAATTTCCTTTGCCTTCCATTTTAATGTAATTTTCAGAGAGGTGAAAATAGTACGAAGCAGGGACAACAATGAATCTACGTCTAGAAAAGTGTCCAAATTTAAGCAGGATGCTAATTTCTCCTGAACTGTATGTTCTATTGAAACTGTGAAGTCATCCAGACTGATGGAAAGAAAACTCTTGGAAATGCACCAGCTAGTTTGTTCTTTTCAGATGAGGTCTCTTCGTAAGCTACGAATATGCAAATACTGAAGCTCTTCAATGGTAAGAATATTTGAATAGGTCGTTTTGCGTAAAACAACCGTGTCTTAAAGATTGTGTCTTTTGCCTCAAATATAAAGAAAAGTTACTGTAGAAGTTCTTAGCTCGGAAATTTTGAAGTTTAGTGCACAAAGAATCCATTTAGTTCCTTCTTAGGATAGTTGTATTGTGTGACTGATTGTTAAGTTATGCGAGTTAAATTAACTATTTGAAGGACGTAGACTTCATTTGTAACTGTCGTGTGAATAAATTAGTGTAAAATAAATTCACTAAGAAAGAATATCTTTTTTTCAGCTAATAAATTAGGTCCTTTTTTTGGAGACGATGAAAGATGATTTAAAAATATTATTTGATTCATAAATAGTTTGCTGAAGTACCTAGATCTCTCTTCATTTTGTGTATATAATTATTTCTTCACAGTACCTTATTTATCTATCTGTGTATAAATCTCTGAGCATTTGTAAATTACGAGACGAAATTGTGATCTCGCGCGTTCTTATTTTAAAATACCTTTCAAAAGAAAATTTATTTAGAAATTTAAAAAAATTCTTCAGTAAACCCAATGGATGTCTTATCAACTAGATGACTGAATATGAGCATAAGAATTGAAATTTGCAGAGCGAGACGTCGTTTTTACAAGTAATAGAGAACATGGAGGCTTATTTTGCTTAAATTCTGATACGTATCAAGGAAACGTTATGAATCTTATGCTGAAAAAGGTTTTAAAATAAACTTAAAAAACTTAAATAAAATACAAATTGACTCTCATTTTGTAATCATAACCTTTAAGAATAGTCTATTGTATTTATTTAGAGCATAGGTTGCCAAAATTGTTCCTACAGACCCCTGGTGGTCCTTGAATTTATTAGTGTGAGGGTGTGCGGACTACGTAAGGAGTCTGCGAAAGGTTTGATACAAAGTAAAATATTTGTAATCCCTTTATATTATTAGGAAAATTAAAATAAATGAGTATTGATTTTTACACATTAAAAATTTTAGAGTAAAAATTAAAATATTTAGATTAAACAAGTAATGCCAAACTTCTCACGGTAGAAGTCGGGCCGATCGCAGGTGAGGCTGTCTATGCATGCTTAAGTAACAAGAGAAGCTCGTCGCTACATGAATAACGTGTTTAAAATATAACACTATAAAAGAGTCGTGTATTTAGTCAACAGTTTAGTTTTGTTTTGTGCATAATTTTAAGATCTGAAGTGAACTCAAAAAATTTTCTGAACAAAATTCAGTATTAATCTTTGTACTTTTACGATGTTAAAGTAGTTGTTATTGTTATTGTCGTGTATGTCAAAGTGCAAAGGTGTAAGGTGCTAGATGGTAAAACCTCGGTGTACTTGATTGTTGGGGTTTTGATCAGAAATACCATGCCTCCTCCAGTTCTTATCGTTCGGTCTCTCCGTAATTCTGTATATCCCATGATCTTGAGATTCAAATTGGGATTGAGTTTAGTCTCCTATTGTTGTCATGAAGGAGACAGGATAGTTCGTCGATTTTCCTCGGTGTTCCATTAATGTTGAGTTGAAGAATATTCAGTGTCCTCGTAACATACTTCTCAGAGTGTTCCCGGACATCAGAACACAACGCGTCGACTACCCCGGGCGCGGTAGCATTATTAATATCACAATATATTGCACTTGTCATAATTGAGGGTTGCCAGAGCCCCGAAAGGTTGGACTTCGGATCATTTTAGTCGCCTTTTACGACACGCATGAACTTACGTTACTACTCCGGTCACCACCCGCGGACTACAGTTTTTTTTAAAATTTATCTTGAATAGAAGGAGAAAAGCACTTTGGAGAAAAGAGCTATTGCAGCTGTGTTGGTAGCCAAAGACGAAGGAGAAACTGACGATGAGTTAATTTTGGCGAAATTGTATTTGGTATCTTTGGTGAAGATTGTCCGAAGAATCTGTTAGGCTTAACGTATGACACCTCCAATTACGCTTAACGTATTCAAAAAAGAAAATTTTGAAGCTAGAAGTATTTTACATTTTTCAAGTTCTTTTAATCTGCAGCATAAAACAATTGCATATTGTCAATTTAACTACTAAAATGATCCATAAAGATCCACAATAACCGGAAGTTTCATAGCAGGCTATTTTAGTTTCATGAAGAAACTACGATGTTAAAGTACGTTGCTTAAGTATTTTTGGATACATTTGGTATAGTTTGTTGTTGTTTCATTTAGCAAAACCGCAAATCAATCAATTTACATTAGCCACTTACCAAAGAACATTACTACATTTAAACCAAAAACTAGAAATTTAAAGTTAAAATGTGGCAATACCACAAAAACTAAACACGAAAATTACACCATTAAAACCGTAAGAATCGAAAACGTCAAGTCCAGAGCGAAAATAATCTTTTGATAAGGACATGAGCCTCAGTCTCCTAGCCATCCGATACAATATGATTCCATACAACATAGCTCCGAAGATAGATAATTTCATACCATCCTATCAGGTTCACCCATCTCATTGAAAAAAAATTTTTTATTATATTTTGAAGCAAAAGTTATAATTTAAGTAAATGCATTTTGGATATAACAATGATTTGTTTATGTTTTATTTTTGCTTCAACATTTTGTATTAAGGACATTAAAGTTATATTCGTAATTTTTGTGTTATGCATCGAAATAGTTATTTCAATAAGGGATTCATGGACGAGTTTTTGGTATAAAAAGGGGACCATGGATATAATAATTTTGGGAACCACTGATCTGGAGTGACACCAATGAAATTGTATTCTAAATTAAGTTAATAATATAAAATCAAAACCTACTTGCCTTTATTTTGATATTTTTTCCCTTCAATGGATGTAAATAAATAAAAAGCGAATGCTAAATTATCCGTTGAATTGACAGATTGAGGTCATTGATCGATCCTACATGATATTGGCTACTGTTACGAGATCAGGAACTTAAGAGAAGAAAAAATCTCACTAAACGCAGAAATGTTCCACTGAGCTGTATATCATTTTTTAAAAAAAATGATACACAGTTTTAATAAGATGAATTATATAAAAGAGCTTTATTATTCAAAATTATTTTATTCCATTTTCTAAAAAGTTAAAAAATAAAAAAAATTTAGAAAATTTATAAAGAAACGTAAAAATAAAAATATATTGAGTAAAGCATTTTACTACTTTTTTTCAGGTTTTGTCAAACAATTAATAAAAAAAAACTCCTGCAGGTAAATTGAACAATCTAAAGTTCAAGCCCATAAACATCAAATTTGTGTTTGAATAACTACGGAATGTGTTAACAATAACGTCCTTAGAAACTCTTTTGAAATATTTCTACTGTGTTTAAAGGTGTAAAAGGAAATATAGAAAGAAGTATATAAAAGTGGAGTTTATATTATTGTGCAAATCTTTGCTTTCACAAACATTTTATCTAGAAATTAAAATAATTTTTGATCATGAATGGCAGAAGAAAGGAAAGAAATTTTGATGTTTATTTAAATGTAAAATTTTCAAGTGACTTTGTTGATTTGACCAAATTAATCTTGTTAAAATAAATGCTGATTAAAATTTATAAAAAATTTGCATCCTTTAAATCAAAGTAAACGTACTTAGATCATGAGAATTTACATAAAAGTATTAAACCAGGATTGTTTTTAAGAATACATATTAAAATTATAAAATAGTATAATCTAAAGATGCTTTAAAAACCATATATTTTTTAAATAATTAAAAATGAATAAAGATTAAACGCTAGTTAAATGCATTGTTTGACATTTTTTACTATTAATAGAAAAAAATTATAAAAATACAGAAAAAATATTTGAATTTTACTGAAAATGTATCCACTAATTATTATATTTAATAAAATATCAGTTTCTTTGGATCTTTTTCACACACAATGTTTCTTCTTTTAATGATTCATAAATATCAGTTTATTGATCTTTTTTTCGTATTCATTGTATACAGATGTGAACATATAAGCACAGAAAATATAATCTATAACAAAAAAAGCGACTCATCAAGAAGTAGCTGTCCGAATAAGACTAAATTCCGTATTCACATACTTGATAAATATGCAAATGATTAACATTTTGTGGCCATTGAATGACAAAGGTGAAACTTTAATGCATTACAAAGGAAGTTGGTGTATAAAACAAGTGACAATCTAATGTTAAACAATTTCTATGCGAATGTGCTTCGCAGGCGGATTCGCCGGTTTGAGCAGATATCTTCATTTGAAAGAAAAAGCCAGTTATGAGACTAAAGAAAAGAAGGTAGTCATATCACAGGATCCATCAACATTGAGATCAGAGTGTTGCTGTATCTCGCAAATGTTGTCATAAATAGGTGAACCTTAGCGGCACAGAATGTCAAGAAGGCAGTCTTTGAGAGTTTTAACAGAATGCGAAGATGAAAAGTGATTATTCGAACCACGCTGTCAGCTCGTGATGTGTCTTTATCAACAATCCGACGAATAACGGGATACCAATGATTGCAATGGTAATCGAAAAACTAATCAGAAAATAGGAATTGAGGTCACAAGGGTCATTGCACCGACTGACCCTCAGTGGGGCGAAGTCCGCTCAAGGAGTACCGAGTTCGTTTACAGTGGTGCTGTGAGTATGGACCTGGAATCTTATGGATTAGAGTAAAATGGTTTCAGTGATGAATCCCAAACTGAAAACCAATACCCCCGAAGACGTGTTTCGAAACGTCCAGGGTTACAATGGGATTCTTACCTGACTTTCATACCCACACCAGACAGGGAGTTCTGGTATGGGATACCATTTCATTTGTACATATAAGCCCCTTTAGTTCACATCTCTCATTACCTTAAATCACGAAGGGCAAGTCGATGAAATTCTACGCCCCCAAATGTTTCCCTTTCTTTCAATGATTCCCGGACTTACATTTCTTCAAGATAATACCCGGCTGCACACGGTCCGCCTTTTTATGTTTATATTAGCGTGTTACCAACATTTGTTTTCTAGCATATCTCTCTCCAATAAAGAACTTTTGGACTCTGAGAGTAGCTGTCTCCAGCCGTCTCTGGATTGCATGGATTTAACTAACTAGTTGGAACTTACTTGACAAACAATCCCGCAGGAAGACATCCGTCAACTATACGAATCACTACATAGCTGAAAAATAGCTTGCATCAAGTCAAGAATTTGCCAACGTATTATTGATTTTTTACTCTTTCAGCATTATTTCCTGAATAAAATCTTCAAATCCTATATTATTAGTATTTTGTTTTTAATACATGCTCATCATATCTACCAATTTTCATCCCAATTTAATAACTGTTTCCTTGAGATTAGCTTTTTTGTTATATGATGTATATTTAAAATAATATTAATGCTTATATAAAAAGAGTGAAAAAAGAGAGAATCTTTCTTACATATATTTAAGCGGGAAATATTTATGTTATACACGACGCCTAAGCTGACACCCTCTCAAAATTTCCATACCACTCCTATAGATTGAATCTCAATAGATTTGGCTTTCAGCAGTTCATTTAAATGGCGGATTTAAATGACACCATGGCTCTAAATCACGTGTTCACCGGTTGTTCACCTACAACACCGACCGTGAGTACACTACTGTGGTGACGTCTCACTCTAGGATTCTAGAAACAAAAAAAATGAACATTTATTTAAACAGATTGAAGAACAATTTTATTTACAAATGAAAATAAATAAATAAGAATTGGTTTGATTTCGTTTTGAGATTATCCAGATTACACAAAGTAAACATTTTTATACTTCACAAATTTTTGAACTCGCCACCCTAATACAAGATTACACTCTGAATGCGACAGATGGATAACAGCGCATCGTGTATCATGTGAAGATGAATCTATTTAATCTTTCAATTATCGTAAAATATTTTATGTTTTGAAATAACTGGTTATTTTTAAACTTACACAAATGTAACTGTATTATAATTAAATGTGAAATAGTAAAGAAAATATAAGACTAGTTTACACAATAGTTTACAGAAATATTTGGTTTTTATATTCAAGAACATTCTTATTCCATCTTAAAAACTTCCTACAGCCACAACATAAATATACTTTATCATTTTGAAAGAGAATAAAAAATTTGCAACTTCAAAAATAAATTTCACTTAGTAAATATTGCTTAAAATAAAAAGAAAAGAAAGACACGAAAAGGTAAGGAAACCATCCCAAAGGTCGTAGAATCTGTAACTAGCAATGCATCTTATACATATAAGAAAAAAACGTGTAGTATCGTTGCTCTATTGAAAGAGCTATGTATCGCAGCACAGTGTGTAAAAGAAATTTTCATCTTAATGTTATCGGTTGCAGACGTATTAATCAAGGATAACATAAGGGTAGTCAGAGATGAAGAAGTAATATCAACCCCCAGGAGATCCAATCCGGAAGTATGATTTCCTCAGAGAACACTTAAGAAGGCTGTTTTACGACTTCGAAGAATGTATTAGATTAAACGTTTTATATATCTACAGTATAGAAATAACTATAGTTGAATATGGGTGGAAAATAGCTAGACAGCCAAGTCCGGGAAAGTAAAAATTGTATGTTATTTATAAGACAAATAATGCAAGTAATTCTTAGAAAGTACTATACAAGTAAAAATAATTATTATGGTCTGAAAGTATCGTATCGGTACTCTGTATATGTTTTTTACATTACTCAGATAAATGTAGAGACAAATTTTTAAGAGGCATATTCTCACATCTTAATTTAATTTGCATTCATTTATAAAATCCGGATGCCTTTTATTTTTGCAAACATAAACTATTTCCATAAATAAATATTTTTGTAAGAGAATAAGCAAATGATGTTAGTGTTATATAAGTTCAGCAATTTGATGCTCTTAAGTGTAAAGCAAAGTTAAATCTATAATGTTATAAAAATACATAGAAGTTAACCCTTATCTAAACCTATTCTATTAATCACAGGAAAAAAAGAGACTTTGCATAAAAATTATAATTTTAAGATTTTAAGTAACTTTCGTTAAATTACTTACAATATAAAAAAATAAAAAGCATAAAAAATCTTTGGCCACCAGACTACTTTTTAGATTTTATGAAAACTTCTACATCAAAATAACCTCGGCTTGCGATTTTGTATTTGTGTTACCTAAGATTTTATTAAATTTTTTTTATCTAAATTATTTTCTTTCACTCCGGTCCCAACTAAAAATAATTTACATGTATTTATATGGGAAATTAAACCCCGACTTACGCGGTTATCACTCAGTCACATCTATCGCGCTAGTTCGGAATATTACTGTATGACATTTATTTAGCGCTGACATTGTTGTTGTTGTTTCTAATGCCACCTGTCTGACGGTGTCAGATCGAGGCCCACGAAATTCATCGTGGCAAGGGGCTAGGTGCAAGCCTGTCGTTAGCTTTAAGCTTTGAGCACCATGCAGGTGACAGTATGATTTGGCTCGGTTCATACACAATAGATGGCGACACCACCTATCTCCATCTCCACAATTTAGGCATGGAACTGGAAGGGAGGGAAATATTTTCCAGCCCCTTGCACCCGTGGTTGCCGCTACGACCACCCACAAGACTTTCGGACCCACTGATTTAACGAGCATGTGCTCCGTGTGTACTCGGAGGGTATTTGGTGACATCAAACTCAGGCCTTCCGGTCTGGCGTCCGATGCTCTAATCACTAGGCTACCCACGGCCCTGCGCTGACATTAAATACAGGAAACATTTTGGGATATTTTCTTTCTATTGACAGATTTTCTTCTCAAAACCGACCATACACACAAAAAAAATTGAAAAAGTTAAACTTATTCAAAGTAATACATCTTTTTCGCGGAATACTTAAATATAATTAGACAAATGAATAAAACATTGGTGTAAAATATCTGAAACATTTAAATGATTTATTGATTACTTCAGATATAATCGAATTTTTATTTTTATTTACCCTTCAGATAAAGTCTCTATCAATAAAGATTTTATATGAAATTATTGATTTTTGAGATCAGCTTTATCTTAAATTAAGCAATCAAAAAAATAATCACTTAAACGAATTTTGTTTCATTCAAAATAAATTCAAAGTAAAAACTGAATTCATTAGCTAGTGTTTTAAGGTGATATCTAATTAAATATAAAACTTAAAACACTCTTCTCAGCATCTGCTTTTGAAACAAACCTTTGTTTTGTACCAAAGTATTGAGTGTTAACTGAAATATTTTCAAATTGATTTTTATTTGTAAATATATCAACAAGGAAAATATACTTTGCTACCTATTTTCTATCAATTTTGTTGAAATGGGTTTTTTTTAATTTTTAGAAGTGTTATTTATTTTAAAAACTTCCAAATACAAACAAAAAGAAATTTTACACAAATAAAGTATGTTCTATAGTTATTGAAATAAGTGCCATCTAAATTATGCATGTATGAAAACCTTTAGCAAAACAACATAAATAATTTATTTCTGTACATGAGAAAATACTTTGTTAATATTATGTTTCATCTAAAAGTGAAAACTAAGCGACTATTGACTATTTATTTACCTCAACATTTCGAATACCAGATTACGTGAAAGTTTCTTTATAAAAATGGATTTCGAATAAATGCAAATCATATGCTGTACATTATAGGATAACTTCAGGTGATATATATCCCCCCCCTGCCTCCTTCCGTTTTCTTTCTTTCGACTTTTTATTGAATAAAAAAAAAAATGTTTCACTTTTATAAATAATTTAGTAACTTACCAAAAGAATGAAACATTGCTTGAAATTTTTGAAAAATGTTCGTTGTAATTAGAGCGATATTATATTTACAATTGCTTTTAATGTCTTACAGTTACGTTTTCATTTGTGCATTATTATAGTTTACATCGCTTAAGGTAGGGTGCTATTTATTTTTTCTTACAAAAAATGATTACTTTAATTTTAATATTTTAATTCGTATTAATATTTACTTCAATAGAATTTTTAAACTTTCAGAAAAAGCTCGTCAATTTTATTTATAAAAATCTAATTTAATGTATTTATTACTTCGAAGATAGTTGTTTTTTAAGTATACTCTTAAGGCAATTGGATAATTTCATGCGACGTCATAAACATATAATGAATGAGATCGCGTGCTTTCAGCTAATAAATTCATGCGTCTCACTATTGGCTCAATTCATGATGGTCACTTGATAAAGACAAACACGTGTTCGCCATTGAATTCAAAATAGACACAAAGCTAATTGTACTTTCTTTTCTATATGTAAAAACTAGGTAAAATTTCAAAGTTCATGATTCGGTAAAAATGTTAAAGGGGGTACATCCCTGTGACGGCCTGTTTTTTAAGCATTCTTGGGGAATTTTTTTCGACGACCAATAAAAAGATAGGACTTCAAGTTTTTTTATTATTTATTTATATGTATTTTAAGAGTATGTATATAAATGTTCAGCCAAAAATATGCAATAGAACGTGAGTTATAGCGCTCTGAACACACCCTTCTCGAAAAAATGGACACTCAATTCCTCTACGATTCCGGCTGATTGGCTTATCTGAAAGTAAAACAAGATATCAATCATTGGCATGGCCAAGTAATTTTAGCGCGTTTTTCACATGTTGTATTTTACAATAATGCAACTAATGAATTTTTTACTAACTGAAAATAGTACTATATTTAAAAAAAAAAATTTAAAAATTAAAAAAAAATAATTTTAAATTAAAAAGTTTTTTAATTTAAATATGATTTGGCTCATCTAGGGCACAAATGCGACCAAATGTCGAAAACCCGAGGTCAATCGGTTGCTTATTGGCTGAGAAAAAGGTACGACAAAATATGGAACGAAGACGAAAACGAGGACGAAGACGAAATTTGCCTCCTAATAGCGCTTTTTTTACACTACGTGAAAAACGCGCTAAAAAGAGTAACAGCGTTTTAATCTATAAGCTAAAATGCACAGAATGGACTGTACTCAAATGAAAATATTAAAAATTGGATTTTTGGTAGACTTCTGAAGAAAAAGTTTCGAATTTCATGGGTTTTTTTGTTATGTTTTTGTTATAAAAACCAGAAATATTTTGAATTTTGGAATGATCATAATCCATTTGGTGCGTATTTATGTGCTAAGTTTACCCTGTAAATTTGAAGTCATTCGGTCAAACCGTTCTTCAGATGTGATGGAGGAAAGTTTGAAAAACACAGTTTTGAGAAAAAAATTCGTTTAAAGTTTCAAGTCCGATTAAAACAAACAAAATCTTAACTTGGCGCTACGAATAGCTTCTATTTTAACACCCGCTTCTTTATAACGACTTCGAATTTTAAAATATCACTTTTCCATCGTATTCTACACATGTTAAGGAAACAATTTATGAAATAATTTTTTTTTTTTTATTTTTTTGAACGCATTACATGGGTAAACCTCCTTAAATGTGATGAAAAAAATTTTTTTCACATTTTAAAAATCTTATTTAATGCATATATTTTTAAGTAAAATGCATTTTGTATACCTATAAGTGTTATTATTGTTGACAAATTTGTGCTTTCTAAGAGAAAGTTTTTGCAAAGAGCAAAAGTTGACAATAACTAAGCGCATGGATAGATTAACTGAAAGCACAACAATTGCTTTTATCTTGTAACTATTCTGTAGCACAAATTTTTGTTCTGATTGGCTAGAAACACATTGTTGTCATTATCTTGTGACTATGACGTCACATGAATTTAGCCCATTGTCAACATTTGCTTCTTACGAAAAATTTACTCTTTTACATAGAAATAAATAATTGCGCACACGATAATATCGCATAAAGGTAAATACAATACATTTGATTTAAAAATTTCATCGTAATGTAAAAAATTCTCTTTATTTCAATTTTTTTTTAAAAAAAAATCTTAATATTTGTGTGGATTTTTCTACTCTATTGTCAGCTTTGAATCAAACCGAAGAAGCATAGTTACATTTATCATGGTATCGTTATGAATTTATTCCATTAGAATTTATTATGAATTTATTACTATTCAATTTTAGATTATACAATAAATAAAGAGAAAATGAAACGTGAGTCAATAAATTTTTAAATCATCAAATATAAATTAAGATTAGGTATTCAAATCACGTGCCTTTTCGAAAACTCAAAAAATTGCTATGAGAATCGTGGTTGTGTGTGCGGTGTATGACACAAAACATAATATGTAACTATTATTTTTTAAATATTACTTAATTGAGTGAATTCTTATTTTTATTTTATTATTCAACTCTTACTATAATATAGTGCCAACATCTGAGGAATAAATAGTAACTCAGGTTGTAAGATCTGTTTCATTCAAATACATAATTAAAACTAATATGATTGCAAACTCTGTATGTTGCAAGTATAATTCAACATTAAACTATTTATTCTGTGTTTTTTAAAACTGAATTTCATGAAAACATACTAGCATAAAAACTCAAGATGTGATTAAATTGGAATTCAATTATACACATTAAACATAATATATTAATAATTCTGAAATCCAACTGTTAATTTATTGTATTATAAAATTGTATTTTTGTCTTACAAAAATTTGTTAAATATATAAATAAAGAATAAGCATTTGTTTTCCTCAAAATATCAAAAAAAAATCCTTCTATTACATTAAAATATACCCATATTTCCTTCTATAATTTATTGATATTCTCTATTTAAATAACCTAAAAATTATTCCGACATTTTTAAGATTGAATGTGGCTTTTATAATAGAATCTCTAAACGTGAGGAAAGTAAATATATAAAAGGACGTTATTACGATTTTGTGTTGATCAGTTCAACACAAAATGCACAATTCAAACTTTACTTGCAATGAAACCACCATAAATCTGAAGGTATATCCAGTACTTTCTGTTCAACCGGATAGAAAGATAACTGTTTCAGATTCTGAATGAGTAACCTGAAATGAAATGAAGCAGCTTAATTCTGTGAAAGGAAAATGTCTTTTAAGTTGGTGATAAAAAAAGTGTCGACGATAACCAATGAATGGTTCCATTCACGTTTCATCCATTCACTTGCTTTCAATAAAAGTGTTGACCGTTTTACTTATAGTTATTATATGATGGAGAAAAATAAAAGATCAATTATTAAATTATGCTTTTTAAAATACAATTTTCGTCACATACTTCCACTGTTTCGATTATTGGATGACATACTTAATGATTTTTTTTATTTTATACAACCAGTTCATTCAGACTTCAAATCAAATAAAACTAAAGTTTGAAGTGTTTATTTATCTGAGATAAATTCAATACTCAATCAGTATTCAGAACACTAATTTCTAAGTCTCCCATGATATTATCACATGCGAACCAGAATTTAAACTGAAAAACGTTATATTAAGATCATTTGATTTGCATAAAGAAAAAGCTATTTGATTTGCCTAAAGAATAAGTAGGCATCGTGTTCTTATCATATAATATTCCCTTTAAAATATGTGAGACTACTTGCTGAACCAAAAAACTATTATCATTTATTTAAATATAATTCCAAGTATACTTGAGCCACTTTTTTATTTTATAAGGTACTTTACAGGGATAAAGAAACACGCTGACTCCAATTAAATAGCCAGATATTCCAGGTTGACTGATATTAATAATCCATGATACAGGCAACCGATCCAGGGAGTCCCACTTATTTTTGACTGGCCTAAAACTCGGAATGTTTGGAAGCCAAATGAATGGTGTAAACTGATTCTACTGATCTTCGAGTTATGTTTGCACACTGCCAGCTGCATGGCACTTTGCATTGCTTTCCTGAAAGATGTTGTCTTCAAAGACAAATGCATATGCACGTTGATACTATTACTTGCATCAGAGCAATACCATTAAATCATCAACCACAATAAAATTTTGCCTTCTCCCGTTTAAATCATTCCAACGATTATTTTTCAGATGTTTCTTTTTTAATATTTCACACCGCATACGCTAACGTTCATAGTTCTGATGAAGTATAAGACGTGATTAAAAAGGAAAAGCAATTTGTTTCAAATCAGTGAACTTCCAGTTACGATATTTGGGTGCAAATCCATCCTTCTTCGCCGAAAACAGTGAATAGTGTATTTAACCAGACGTTGAGCTGTCATTGAAAATACATTTTTGGTAACGCCTTGGTTATTCCGACAATCAATTATCGATGGTTGCCAGTTTATTTTGAAGATGAAAGCTAAATTATTTTTAAACCCTTAAAAGTTTATTATCCCATTACTTAATTGAAAGATTAAGTAAACTTTTTAACTGTGCAGTTATTTTGATTCAAGTCACAAAGGAAAACTAGATTAATTGTTAATTATTCTAACAACACATGAAGCAATCAAAATGGTGACTACATTTTGAGAACTCGTGATAACTGAAAAGAAATTGGTGGAAGCAATTCAACGAATGAGAACACCATATAAGGGCAAACAACCTAAGTAAAACGTATAAGAAAACAAACCAATAATATGATATACAATGCATTAAAAATGTGATTAAAAATTGTAAGGAAATATAATTGCCTAGTTATATTTCCTTAAATTATTCATTAAATTACAAACACGAAGAGAAAAAAATTTCCTCACAATTGTTTAATGTATATATATATCGAAATACTCTTTCACAAAATGCTTTGCTGTCCTTAAAATAAATGAAAAAAAATGCAACTCTGAATACTCAAACTGTTTCTAATTTTTTCAATTCCCTTCTTAGTATTAGACATCTCATCAAAATATAACTATGTACCAATGATTTTTTGGTTCAAATGAAAGGAAAGGTTTAATATTTAATTTTGCATATCCAGTTTAACTAATTCAATAAAACCCTGTCAAAGTCAAGTGATTGCATTTCTTTCTAAACAGTCTACAGAGAGAAAAATTTCTTTAATGAAAAGTTCTCAAAGACACTTTGAAGTGAGTTAATTTATAGCTTAATGTGAATGCTCAAGAAATAAATTATTTTCATTCACTCAAAGTCCATTTTCGCAACAACAACTTTTGCATTTGAAATTGTCATTACAAAATGTTAAAGCAATTTCAGAGTCAGCATTAATTTAATTTTATTCAGAAGTAAAGGATAAATAAAAGCGTTCTATCTATTTAAAGAAGAATAAACAAATCAATGAAAAGTTTACTTACGATCCGGAAAAAAAAGAAATTAATCGAAAAGCATATTTACGATCAAAATAAGAAACAGTGTCAATTTGTCTAAAAAAAACTGTTATATGAGCACAATTTTTCCATGAAATATATATATATATATATATATATGAAGTAGGTGTCAAATAAGTGGAAACCTTTTGGAAAAAAATTATTTTTGATGCTTAAAGATTCATAACACTAAGTATTTTAAGAGTAATTTTGCAAAATTATACTTCATTGGAAAAATAATTTTATCAAAATATAAATGGAAAAACCTTTTTGAAGTAAATTTTATTTCAAAATAAGCTATGAAAGAAGTGAAACATAAAAAATGAGGTATGCAAACTATCTGATAAAGTCAGTTAATATTTAGGTAAAGCTTATTTATCTAAATATTTACAACGCTTATTTACAATGCCTTTTCATAGAGTGAAAAAACTTTTAAGTTCATCAATTGTTTTAATGAGAAACAAAGATTTAATTATTGCTTCCGTGAATCAGATTTTATTGCCCGGGTAGTTTCTTACTCGCGAGTTTCTTTAACTGTCTTCATGGAATTTAGATTGGGTTAAGATTTGTGCTGGTTTAAGGCCATTCGAGAATTACTATCTGAAAAACACCTTTTCACACTCTAGGAATATGGCATGGAGTTGAATCCTGTTGAAAAGTAAATTCTCTATTGTTTTGGAAAGTATCATGTGTGGAAGGCTTCATTTTGGGCTTAAGTATTTATGTATTTCAGGGCATGCATATTTCCCTTTATCTCCCAAATTCTTCGAACATCTTCTAGTAACATGCCACTCCATATCACGACACTAACTGGATGTTTCACTGTAAGTGCAATGCAATCAGTACGCGTATCTTCCAAATCTTCATACGTATTTTAAGTTGCCACTACCAAACAAGGAGATTTTAGTATCATAACTTCAAATAACACTGTCTCATTTTGTGTTGTCGAATCAAGAGGGGTTTTAGACTATTTTAATGTTTTTATCCTCTTTTTGAAAGATAATGGCTTTTCTCCCAGAATTCAAGCATTCAGATTAAATTCCTTTCATCAGGTTGGGCTTTAATATGTAATCCGGCACCACGTTGGTGCTACACCCATGCACATCGATTTTCATCAGATGAATAAAAGATATTCGTGTGTGAGAACATATATCCAGTGCTAATATATCCTTCGAGTAGTTCCAATTCAGCATCATGACAAACATAGCCGTCTGTACTGTGGAGTCAATAGAAGTATACGACTGAACTACAACCTCTGACAATAAAGTTCGGTTAGTGAAGTCAGCACGTCCCGATCTGGCAACATTCGCAAAACAAAACCCACACATACGTAGTGGCAGATGTTGACCATCTGCCTTCAACGTTGTTCAATCCAGTATCGTTTGTGTTCCGTGTAATACTTGTTTTACAAAATGCTTGTTTAGTGCGTTGGTTCTTAACCGAAAACAGGAAAATGAACGATCAAAAGATAAATTTAAATTTATATTTTAAGCTTCGTAAGACACCGAAAGAAACATATTCGATGCTGGTTCGTGTTTATGAAGATCAAGCACTGCCCATGAAGTGAGTGTACGAGAGATTCACGCGTTTTCGAGAAGCCTGGGAAAGTGTTTCTGATAAACCCCATAGCGAAAAAGCCGGTGATCCCCATCACTGATGAAACATTGAGAAAGTGAGGAAAATTAATCACGAAAAATCGTCGTTAACTATGCGCATGATAGCATGGACGATGAATGCTGCAAGGTACATTGAAATTTTGATCCGTTTCATGAAACGTCTACGCAGAGTACGACCCCAGTACGCACAAGGTTCATGATTTTTTGTTCACGACAATGCTTGCCCTCACACAGCCAATATCCTCAAACAGATCCTGGTAAAAAAGTGAATGGGGCAAATTGAACATCCACCATTCTCGCCAGATCCTCCAGACTTCTTACTATTCCCATGACTCAAACTCGCTTCTAAAGGAAAGAGATTTGGCGATATTTCTGACATCCAACGAAACGTGACGAGACTTTTGAACACCATCTAAAAAAAGACTTCTTTCAAAGTTTGCAGGACATGTATAGCAGATCGCAGCTCTGCATAGTTATGGAAGGTGGGTATTTTGAAGGACAGTAGGGATTTTTTTTTAGTTCATCTACGTTAATGTTACAGGAGTATTCCCCGAACTTTATTTTGTCAGAGGTTGTATTTAATTATGAGCGGTGCCAATATAATGGATAGTTGCCGATGAGATTACATTCCGATGCATTCATCGGAAATTCCATGTGATAGAAAAATGGTCAATTTTGTTTTACTTTATAGGGCGAATAAAATTAAGAAAAGAATTGATGTACAATAGTTGGTGGCTGATTAATAAACAAAAAATTCTACTCATAATACAGATGTTTGAAGAAATATCCATTCATATTTTTCCATATTATGGAATGAGTGAATAATCTTGTTTGAATGCGCAGGTGGTCAAAATGAATAGAATGTTTGGTCTTACGATAGCCCCTTAGATTTTTAAAAAAATACTGAAAGAAATGACTTGCAATTTAGGATGTGTGAAGAATATATTTGAACACACAATTTTCGTTGAAGTTTCAGTGATTTTGGTGTTTAATATGTCATAAATAAGTTGGGAAATATTTTTGATCATCCTGTATTAAAACAAGTAGGAAAGGATTTATTAATTTTAAAAAATATGTAAATAGCTAATTTGCAATATTTGTATGCATGTATGTAAAATAATCATATTTTAAAAAAGTACATTATGTTTCCTTAAAAAAGCTTCAAAACTTTTCAAAATTCAGTTTAATTTTTTTTTTTTTCCTTTTCTGAAATTTTTTGGCATAAACTAAAATAAAAGTAATTTGATTAGTCTTTAAATAAATCAAACGAGGGGAAGAGAAAGTCAGTAAGGTTACTTAAGTCAAAACAATGTTTAACAATGACTTCCATTTTCAATATTTTTTTACCCAAACACTAATGAATGTACTTAAAATAAAAATTTTATAGCTAACCATGTACAATCTATATACATGATAACAGTTTATTTAAAGACCAGTAGGATCTACTGAATGACCAACTCCTCACCTATATTCCCTTCACAAGAGAATCTCGACAAAGTTTAACTATTCGAAATGGACAATTACGTCCTCTAGAAATCCTAAACACATCTCATTTAAATGCTTTTCTGGCCCTCGAAACTCCAATTTTCTAAACAATAATACTTACGACTCAACACCCTTTGAGATGAGTAATTAAATCTTTCACAATATGTCCCTTCTCAAATGGATGAGAAAGAGACGGATAAATGATTCTGAAAGTTTTGCTAGAGAACACAGTACACTGTAGCCAATTAACAAAATATTCATAAATATTATTTTAAGGAATAATTTCATAAAAATAGAAAATAAAAATTTGGGAATATTTATTTTACTCTCTTAACATCCATAAATAAATTTAAATTCTCTGTAAGGGGTTGATTTTCCTGAAAGTTTATATACATTTTATGGGAATTAAGAACTCTTGGAATTTATTTGAATTATACTTTTACATATACTTAAAAACTTTACACTTGCAAAATATATCTTCATTTTTAAAATTTCATCTAATCGTACTGGGGAATTTCTTTTTTAAAAAAATCATTACTACTAAAAATTAAGTACTTAGTTTCACTTAATTTATTTTATTTTAATAACACAACTTATTTCGTACGTAAATTTGAACAGATTATTACTAAAAAAAGAAGTCAAGTTTAAATTGAAGCCCAGTGGCTGAATGGTTAGTGCATCGCGCTTCCACACCACAGGTCCGAGGTTCAAACCCCGGGCTGGGCAAGGTTGACTCAGCCTTTCATCCCATCAGTGGGTCGATAAAATGAGAACCAAGCTTACTTGGGGACCAAACACTGGGGATTTCGCTTCAGGCTGACCACCTGATCGGAACATCTGCTCATGCACCCCAGCGCCCAATGGTCACGTATACTGAGATGGGCACAGTAGGCCTTGGCCCTCATGGGCTGTTGCGCCACTGAGTTTGAGAGTTTAAGTTTAAATTACGCCTAAAATGTCTCAGTTTCCGATTTTGTGCTTCAAAGCAATTTTTTTTGTTGAATCATAAAAAAATGCAATAAAAATATAGATAAAAGCAAAATATATAACACAGGACATACAAATTTATATAACTAACTGCGAATGCTGTACTAAGTTTGAGGAAAATAAACTATAATAGTATTATGTTGTATAAATATGTGTGTTTGTTTGTATGTGTGTGCGTGACTCGAAGGATATTTTTGATTTTACAAGACAAAATTTTCTCGAATCCAGTTCGAGTGTATTATATTTTAGTCTTGAGACGAAATTTCTGCTTGGCTCAATAAGAAAACTGAGAATCTGTATTAAGTAAAATGTCTTTATTTATTTGCTTTAAACCTACAAAAATTACATTCCCAGTACAGTTTAAGCAATTATCTTTAGATGACTTAAAACTTATAAACTAATAGCATTGATTGAGGCAGAAAACATGTTATAGATATTAGCATCCTTGCATATTTTGATTTTCATCTTCGTAACCTCAAATTTCTATTAACCCATCTATTATCAGTTTAAAGCTGAAAGGAATATTCTTACAGGAAACAAGATTCATAAATGCAATGAACTTGTTTTGCTCTTGTGCTGAAAATGGACTATTTCAAACAATTAACTTTTAATTCTCGAAACTTAAAACCGAACTCTGCAATTCCTGCAACTCTAACAACGTGGAAAAGTAGCTAAATGAACTCTTTGTGTTCCAAGCTTCAGAAACTGCCTTCTGAAGTAACAATCCTTTCATGATCAACTCTTTTCGAATTTGACAACACCTCCGAGGACGCTGTCTTTTTGTCGCAGCTGTGGTGACATCCGAATTCAAACACTCTTTTCACAGAAACTCTTAACCATTTGCATATTCTTAGTTCTCTGGGAGTCTTCTTCTCTGAAGAAGGACAGATTTGTTGTAGTATCTACATCTAAGAGGTTTCGACTACTCTTTTGAATTTGGAGAACGAAGAAATTAATATTCTGTTTAAGGAAAACTTTTCAAGCACATCGCCATTGTTGTCTCTCTTTGGATACGTATTCAAACCTCTGTGCATCACAATAAAAAGGAAAGCAAAGAAAGTCAGCAGGTAAAATGGAGATTAAGTATAATTTCAGTTTTCTCTCAAATACAGTTTTGAAAGAAAAAATAAACACCTGTTTAAACTTTGTTTGAGTAAAACTGCATCTTCTTCTATCCATTTAGATATAAATAAAGGTTAGGTAAGTTTGATTCCTTAGTAGTTGCAATATATTTGTAAAAATATGTACATTAAATATAGTAATGTTAAGTAGAATACAAGGAGGAAATTAAATAATCTTTTTAGTCATATGTTTAACGTTATTATGAAAAGTAACCGATTTATCTTTCTCAAACACTAATAAATTAATTCGTCATTCGATTACAGGCATTGAACTATTTTAATATTTATTCGCTTTCGACATTTTTTTTCAAAGCCAAGGAATTTTAACTTTAAAAAAATTTCTTCGATTAAAGAAGCACAAAAATAATGAACATATTTTTAAAAAAGCATTTAATGGTGTATCTGATGTCAAAAGCAATTGAATAATATGTCGTATTTATGCGAAACTAAGCTGCCATCGATTCTATGCGACATCCCAAATTCTAAGCGCGTGTTTGTGAAAAATAAAAAAACAGTTTAGAATGGGTTTTTTTCAAATCGATATCCTATACTTACGAAATTTAAAAAAATTAAGTAAGAATTAATATGTAAAATTAAGTAAGAAGTAAATAGTTAATTTATTTTGCCAGTATTAAAATGTTTTAAATACATGTATTCATCTATAATTGATCTAACCGTCTTCATCAAACCGTCAGTATCAAGTTCAATTTAACCCATCCAACGGATTTTCACGCTTTTGATTTTAAACCGCTCCCGACTTTCAGCATCATTAACACTAGGGGGAGGGAGAGGAATCTGGCTTAGATTTGAATAAATACCGTAAATTAAATCACAGTAAATAAAGTAAAGGGTATTCAAATTACCATCATAATATTGGAAGTTTAATATATAATTAAAAATTATATCTGACATATGCTCAATTAAAGCTTTATTCTATTACAATGTTTACGAAATTGTATATCCTAATTCACCTTGCATGTTCTCCAGTCTCCTTTTCTTAGATTCTATTTATTTATCGGAAATTACTTCTTCAATAATTTCTTCAATTGCATACTTAATGAGGAAGAAATTATTGTAATTTATTTTTTTTCCTTATTAAAAAAATTACGAGAAACTTTAAATATTGACTGAAATTTCCCAATGTAATTCTGAATACTAAGCTCAACCCAATGAACTTAAGTATTTTAAATAAAATAACTTTTCATTCATATATTGTTAGTGCAAAGGTAAAGTATTAAATGCTTAGTAAATATAAATTATAAAGATTGTCGAAAATAGAGATCGCAGCTTAATTTTGTAGCACGTATATATAATATAATACATGTAAATAGTATATATTAATATTTTTTATATATATATATATATACTAGCTGACCCGGTCCGGCGTTGCACGGGCTTTTACTGAGGGTATAACTTAATCCCCATGTTAATTTCCTCCTTTCTTTCTGACGCCAGCACTTTTGTGTGGTTGTGACGCGTACGATGTGAGTGCATGGCCCGTGAGTGCGTATCATGGCTTTCTCGTTTAACATTTTCCCTTCTCTTCACAAAATCAGCACTTCCAATATTATTTTCCGAAATTACTTTTACTTCTTTGCTTCTTTCCTCTCCGCTTAGCCTGGCGTTGCACGGGCTTTTACAGAGTGAATAACTTAATCCCCATTGGAATTTCCTGTTTCTCTCACGACGATAGCACTTATGTGTGTGTAAGCGCGATGTGAGTGATTTCTTTAACTATGTCATTAAAACTCCCTTTTTCGAAATTTGTTCTTGCGTTGGTGTGGTGTGGTAATTAGGAGAGATGGGTGAAAGCTCAGGTGTCGTCCTCGTCGCTTGACCATGGTTGAAAATTTCGAGGTCCATCGCCAAAAACCCTCGAATAGGCGAACAGTGCGAATTTATGAATCACTCACTCACTGTTCAATTCTTTCGTTGCAATTTTTTAGTCCCGGAAACGAGAATGTAGCCTTTTTAAAAATAGTTGTATGTTGAAAAAAGACAGAAAAGTAGAAATTTTTCAAATTACAAAATTTCATTACTATTTTAAATCTTGAAGTAAAATTGTAAGGATTTTTTTAAATCTTCGACACACGGGGAAAAAGTTTCATGCAATTATCTTTATAAAAGAAGAAATTATTAATTTTTAAGTATTTTGAGTGTTTTATTAAAATTTGTTCAAAAAAGGTTTTGGCTTTTTATTTTTTAAATCACTGATTCTAAAAGTTTTAAAAATCATTTTTGTTTAAACGCAACGATATTGATTCACTTCAAAGTATAAAATTCAAAAAGAAAATAATACTATGGGATAAAAGTATAATTAAGAATATTTCCTTATATTTTTCTTATGATATATTTTTCTTATATTCCACTGTTTTTCAATAAATCAATCTTTAAGAATAAAAATAAACTATCGGTTTTGATGCGTTTTATGAATGAGCGTCCCGCCTCAAATAGCAATATTATGAGGGAATTCCCCTTTTTACTTTCAGCGAAAAACTCAAAACTACCTCAACCTTTCCCGTCTTCCAAACAGAAAGCTAACGCAAAGTGAAACCTTGACGCAATTAAGAATTTTTTTTAAAGTTTTCCTTTTTTTAGGGCTTTTAACTTTCCCGTTAAAGTTTTGAAATTTCACACATTAATAACAAAAACAAAGTACTTTCAAATAAAAAATGTACAAAAAAGACTGTTTAAATTATTTTTCGCAAAAACGGTATTTTACGACAATCACAAAAAAAAATTTTAAATCCGTAATTTTTAAGTAATTTTGTCAATCTTCGCAGAGAAATTGGATAACATTTTTCTACAAACTTAAAAAAGTTTCGTACGATAATTTTAATAAATGACGATTTTATTTAATGTTGAGTTAAAATTTTGAGTATTTTTTTTTTAAAAATCGTAGAAAAAAAATTTTTGGCATTTTATTTTTTAAAGGACTGATTCAAAAAGAAAAAAGCACGAAATTAGTTAGTAAAAAATATCGTTTTAAAAACACGAAAATAAGCTCAAACGCAACGATTTAGAAAATTTTTTCATAAAAACGCATCAGTATTAACTCATTTTTTAAAAAAATTTTAGAAAATAGAAAATATTATTATTTTGCAAAAAATATTATACCGTATCGTAGTGAAAGAAATGATCTTTCCGATTCCGTAATTATTTTTTGTCTGATTTAAAAAACAAAAATCGGATGGCTGTTTAAATAACGTCGAGAGTACCAAAAAATTTCATCCTTTGTTCATTCACGACGCTAGGCGGGAAAAACAACACACAGGGTGAAGACAATTAGGCGTTTTAAGGTTTTTAATTAATATCTTTTTAACTATATGCAATATCGGAAGGAAAAATAATTTACGTCCTATTCTCAGACCTACTGAATACACGCACAAATTTTCATAAGAATTGGTCTAGTCGTTTCGGAGGAGTTTGGCTACAAACACTGTGACACGGGAATTTATATATATTATATATATATATATATATATATATATATATATATAATCAAAATTTCTCTACAAGAGAGAGATGAATTAACATGATTAATACTTAAAAGAATATCAATTGCTAGATAACAAGACAACAGAATTTAGAAGGAGATATGAAAAATTGAAATAACAGAGTAAAATATAAAAGAATGGATGTTTCAGTATTATCAACATTGCTGACTTAGGACAGCTTGTATACATAAAAATTTCTTTAAAAAAATCTTTCTGTATAAAAGTGGGGTTGAACATGTTTTTTGGCCAGCCAACCTTCCCCCTTTTTTCTGTTAATAATACCGAGCAAATACCAATTGGAAATAATGGATAGGACATCTAAATCCATTATAAGGAAAAGGTAATTTACCCAAAAAATTGCATACTGAAATGCAGAGCCCGCGCTAAATCTGAGTACAATAAACAAGTTATTGCCAGATTCTGGACCCAAATACAATTTCAAAACAAAGCAAAGGCTGAAAAATAGCACTTAGCAAAAGTATGAAAAGAATAGAAATAATAAAATAAGAAATGTAAACATACTACCATTATCTTAGAGACTCTTAATATGGTTTAAAAGTTATAATAAATTCTAAAAAAGTAATTTTATCTAAAACTAGAAACTGGGGGTATTTAAAACTATCTAGGAAGAATAATAAATCTATAATATAAACCTTTTAAAACTATGGAAATTTAATCCTTACTATTTAGAATTTCATTATTTAAATATCTATTAATAAAATTAATTGGGTAGTTTTGAATTAAACAGTATTTAGTAAAATGTTTATAATTTTTTATTTTTTCTGATTTATTAGAAACTAGAAATTTATTGCGTTGTGTGTAATTAAGAACAATATTTCTGAATATAGATACATGCACATTACTCTCCCAATGCGGTACTTTTATAATATTGAAATTAAAGTCTTCTCGTTTATCATAAATATTAGTAACTATTTTATAATCTTTTAATTTAATTTCTATATCAAGAAAATTTGCTTCGTAACTGTTACTATTTGTCTGTATTAAATTAAGATATTGTGGATAAAAATTAATATTAGGTATAAAGTTGTCTTGCTTGCCACAAAAATGATTATATCATCTACATATATAACGAAAAAAGTAATATTCTAAGTTGTCTCAAACTATTTTCAAAATAATGTAAGTATAAATTGGCAAGACAGTTGCTAGCTGGGCCACCTTGTGGTAGACCCTTAATCTGTTGATAATAATTACCATTATGATAAACATAATTCTCTTTTAGAACTAACCTAAGTAGAGAACCAAATCTATCATATTTGACATTTTTAAACAAATTATCTTTATGTAATTTTTACTAGTGTTTTTATCATATCATCAATATTAATTGAGTTAAAAAGATCTTTCAAAATCTAAACTAAATACTGAAAATATCTTTTTATCTTTAATTTGTGCAATAAGTTCTGTACTATTTTTAAGAATGGCTGAAAGTTTTAGATTATTTATTGTATCTTGTAACATTTCATGTAGAATTTTGCCTGATTTGCTGATATATGTATTAAAACCATTAGTAACTGTTCTAAACTTTACTGGATTTTTATGAAATTTAGGAGTAAGAAATACATGTGGAAATTTAAAATTATTATTAATTTGTATTTTTAATTGTTTATGAAAAGCCAAAATTCGATTATTTATTTCTCTATCAGAAATTGATGACCTAATAAAAGCTGTATTATTTTCAAAATGTTTGTTGAGCATTAAACTATAATAGTATTTACAAATGACGGCAAAATTTCCAGGCATTTTATCAATATAAACTATAATAAATTTATTTTGTAATTTTTTAATCTGATTTTAATATCATTAAAAAAGATGTTATTATCTGTACTAAAGTTATATTTATTTATCTGTTGTGTAATATTACAGTTAAATTCTGTGAATGCATCTATAGGCATACTATACTTAATAGCAATTTTGTAAATGAATTGCTCAATATCATTATATAAATGATTTTGATAATTTTATTATTATTGGAAATCATAAGTCTAAAACCAGTACCTTTATTCATTATATTTCTTAGATTATTGTCTTTTAGAATATTGAGATCACCAGTAATAACATGCTGGTGATAATTATCTTTGAATTCTTTAAATTCATTACAATAACATATTAAATTTTCTTGCTTGATAGGTGCATTATAGTTAAAAATTGATCTACCTATTTTTTTATATTATATTTAAAAGCCTTTTTAATAGTGATATTTTGAATTGGGAAAGTTGACATGTGTTTTTTTAAAATGCTAGAAAAATAATATTATCAAAAGATTTATTCATATATAATAATGTACAATATTCTGTTTGATATTTTTTATTTACAGTTGACTTTTATTTTATGTTTATGCTTCAGAAATTTGAGAATGTCTCTTATGATATATAAAGCATGACTATCTATAAATTTATCTGAATTTAGTATATTATCCGTAATACATATTTCTGTCTTACTTAACCCAACATGAAAGATTTAATGTGCTTTATATTAAAATTGTTCTCGAAACTATTACATATATCGCTATTACT